>SCHK01052369.1:0-13911 GCA_004124795.1 Poropuntius huangchuchieni
CAGAGCTTGAGAGGTGAAAAGGTCAGGAGAAGAATGGCAGAAAATGTTCAAATGTTGATGTGCAAAACTTGTTACACCATACCCAAAAAGATTTGAGGCTGTAAAAGTGTTTTAGCTAAATTTTGAGTTAAGGGTATGAATACTTATGCAATGTACTGAGTTCAGTGTTTTTATTTTTAATACATTTACAAAGTTGTAACAGTTCTGGTTTTGCATTGTCATTATGGTGTATGGAGTGTAGATTGATGTGTGAAAAAAGTAATTTAAAGCAGTTTAACATAAGGCAGCAACGTAACAAAACATGAAAAAAATGATGGGGTATGAATACTTTCGCAAGGCACTGTATACCACAGGTCTTTAACAGGTGTTTTAAATAAGTTAACTGAAGTTCATGAAAAGTTTCATTGTTCCTTCTGCAAAAATAAATACTACATAATAATAAACAAATAAATATGCACAAATGATAATCAAAGTGATTGATTTAGTAAAGTGTGTACATATACTAATATACAAAAGTGTGCACAATGACTTTTATTATTGGATTTTTTTTATTAATTCAATTAGATCCTTTTTTGTTTTCATAGAAGTCAAATTTATCAATAATATATTTTAATTAAGGCAATAATTTCGTACAATTTACCTTAGGGCTTTAGTATATGGTCGTCAACAGTTATTGTTTGACCTCAAACTAATTTTTGTGAGAAAAACATGCATTAAAATTTAACACAGATAATAATAATCAGAAATTATTATTTTAGTTGCTTTGCAAGAATTGTAAAGCATAATGCATTAATACAGTGCTAAAAAAAAAAAAACATTAAAAATAAGTTAACTTAAACCTAAGCAAAAATTCTGCTAAATGTTTCATTTTTATTATGCACCAGTAATAATCAAACATTATTATTTTAATGGCTTAGGAAGTATTTTAAAATGTGTAAATGCATTAATATAGTACTAACTCGTCTTATTACAGGCCACACTTTTATTCAATATTTTTGAACGTTGAAGTCAATTTTATGGTTTTAATTTTCAGGTTGTGTTTATTTAGTAGATTCATGGGATTTGTTTTAGCTGGCCACTCTTTGGTTTTAAACAGGACTTGGTTCTCTGCTGCTCCACAGTTGATACTCAGTTAGTCATTCACTTTGAGAAGTTCCTGTTTTCTTTCACACAGAGCTGCAGGTAATGAACACATCACTGTCTCGGCGTCTAAATATCTTGCGACGTGTCGTGAGTCTCGCGTTTATGCGGACGGGGAGTTTGAAGGACGCCGCATCTCACATCGCCGCTGTTCTCCACTTCTTGCATATCAATTAATATGCAAATCAGTGGCGCTTTACTCAAGGCAATCAAGTAGGCCTTTTTTTTTTTTTTCTTTTATGTCTTTTTGATGTCACACCCAATGAGTTTCAACAGGACAATTAGGAGTTTTAACGCCTCACTAATACGAAAGATCATGTTGGTGCTCTTGCTCCCGTATAAGCGCTCATACATGCCCTCCTGTTGAATTATATAAGAAGCACTCGTTTTTCCAGCAGGCTTCCACCTTGTCACTCATCCGGCGCTTTTCGCGATGAAGGCCCTCGAGCGATTGCTCACTTCAGTGTGTCGGTAGCTGTCAGCACTTCTTTTTGCCTCTCGATTCGGCCTTGTCATCAAATGTGCGCTTGGGATATCGCCTCCCATCTTCAGCCAACATGTAGATGAGTTGTTGACTCCTTTTTACTTTCTTTTTAAAATTTCGTTTAATATCAGACCTTTCCCAGTCCGCGGAAATCACGGCCCGAGGCGTATACTTGCGCAAGAAGGATTTTTGTAGATGTTATTGACAGACACGCACAACTAGAAGTCGACGGTGAGTATTTTGGGCCTGTAGCCTGAAGCCAGGACGCTCTGATGCAGGCCGTTATCGTTATTTGTCATCGTTACGCTAAGGGGCCGTAACTCAGCGCTTGATATGCACCTCACAGCGTGAAGAAGGCAGTATGCGTTCATTTCTCCATGTGTGGGTACCTTTGCCCTGGAAGATAGCGAGAGGAATGACGAAAAGAATGGAATTTGAAGCAAACAAGACAAACAAACCGAGAGAACGCAACGGAACATGAAAAAGACTGGTTAATTGAAAATTGTGGGGTGCTTTATCTCTGTAGCTGTGGGCGGGATCCTTTTTGAAGTCTCACCTCCTTGGGGAATCGTGTAGTGTTCGGGATTAGACACGCGGCACGTCTCAGTGTGTCTCTGTGTGTGTGTGTGTGCAGTCCCAATCCTGTTGGCACTCTGGCCTGATAGATGCTATTTCCCATAATCCCTCAGTAGCTCTTGAGTATACGGCATTAGCGTTTGATTTTCTTCAGTTTGGAGTGTTTTGTTTGTTATACGCACGTCCTGATTTCACTATATAACATCAGTGCCATTTACATTGGATATCCAATACAGTGGTTAACAATGTCAATTTATATAACTTGAAATGTTAAAAATGTATTAGTATTAGTGCTGTCAAATGATTAATCGCATGCAAAATCAAAGTTTTAGTACTGTGTGTATTTATTATGTATATATAACGTGTATATATTTTCATTCATATAGTGTGTATTATATATAAATATATATAATATATAGGCCTAAACGTAAAATTTTTCTGAAATATATACATGCGTGTGTGTATTTATACATAATAAATATACACAGTACACACATATATTATGTAAACAAAAACTTTTATTTTGGATGCGATTAATCGGGATTAATCATTTGACAGCACTAATTAGTATACACAGAAATTAATATTCATGAATGCTGTGTAAATATTCTTATTTACCAATAAAACAGCATTTCTATGTTAATTAATATTCATATAATTATTAATAAGCGACTTGATATAATTGCATGCTTAATTGCATGCAAAATATTAAAAGCTTAAGCATAACCTTATTGAATCAACGTTTAAACAAAACATTTCTCAAGCTATAAATGAGTGCACAAGACGTCTGATTTTGTACATTTATGAATTTCACTTTGAAAACATGAAATCTATACTGCACAAAAGATGTTGCGTTCAGCGTGCGTTTGATTGACTTCCACCAAATGACTGAATATTTCACACAAAAATACTTTCAATAGCCTACTGTTGACGTGATATGGGAAGCTTTTCTTCTCCTAAAAAATGTTCTTTAATATTTAGAGAACCTTTCTATTCCACAAAAGATTATTTATACTGAAAAAGGATTCTTTTCAGATTATTCAGACTTCTTTAAACTAAGAAAAATAGTTATTTTAAAAACTGATCACTGCAAGGTTCTTTGGGAAACCAAAATAGGCCTAGTCCCTAAAGGCACCTCAGCAAAAATATTTTCCTATCCACGAACCATTAAATGTTTAGATGCAGTTTATTATTTGAATTTTGCATGATTTTCTCTGCTGTTTTTCCCCTCTCCTGTCTCATTAGTTCTGTGGAGTCACTGCCATCATCTCTACCTGTGTTAGAATTGAGTTTGTTTGTCTCCTCCACTCTCTGGATCACTCTACACCTGCTGCTTCCTCCTACTTTCTCTCCACTGTGTCATTTTCTTCCTCCTCTTCTCGTTTACTGAACTACCTGCTGATTTTCCTCTTCCTGGAGAGAGAAGATGCAATGGTCCGTTTTTATTTATCACGCATGCATGTATGTTAAGTTTATAGACAGCAATTAAAGAAGCTTCACGATGACAAAAAAAAAAAAACATCTGTTCAGTTTCTCCAATGGAGGGAAAAACAAAGAGGAAGATGACAGAGAGATGCTAAAGGAGGGAATGAGACGAAGAACTGAGGAGGTGATGTGAAGGAGGAGGCGTTAAACAAGTGTCAACATGAGAGCTGTGAGAAGGAGCAGAAAAGTTTGAAAATTAGACGGTAGAGGAAAGGTTTGGGCTGTGCTCGAGAGAATTTAATCGGGTTTTATTTTTAACACCATCAGCAGGTGATATTTTTTACTGTTTTACGGTGTGATATTGTTAGCATAGTTCTCTCTTACCCTTTCTCCAGTGCCGCCAGAGTTATTTTGCCCATTATCAGCTGGAAAAATTAGCAAATTAGCTACGCATTCAACATGTCGCTGTAATCTCTCGACAGCGGTGTCGTGTTCAGACGAGAGGGGGCAGTGTTTACATTCTCAAACCTTTGTGATGTTTCAGTGAATTTCACTGCATTACACTGAATGGGAATGTTTACATTTAATAAGCATTACGATAACTTTCAATAAAATGCTATTTTAAAAAATAAAAAATCTAAGTTGTAGAATTGCAAATGAGATTTCTTTAATATAGGCCTAGCACTTGTTAATTCTGAGACTAAAGAGAGATCAGCTACAGGGTTTTATTCATGTCTGTTTAAGCATAAAAAAATATCCTAGTCATCTCACATCATCCTTAGAGTTTCAGAGGAGATCTCAGACTTGCCAAGACATACATTTCAGCACATTATAGTACATTATAGTATTATTGATGTATAGTTTTTAATATATAATATATTGATGTATATCTGACTTGATAGATTTTATCTTTTTTTAATATTTCCTGTTTTAAAATATTATTGATATACAGTTTTTGCAAATACGATTTTTTTAGTTACCGTTTTCTAACCCTAACCCTAATTTTTTTCATAATGTCATTTTTTAAATATGCCTATATAGTTTTTTTTTTATTATTATTAATTTTACTAGTTCATTTATAAGTTATTTTAGTACTTTAACTAAACAAAGATGAGAAATAATGTAATTATAAAAAATAATATATTTTTTAAATATGCAAAAGTTTTTTTTAAGGAACACATTTTTTATGGTTTTAATTTTAGTTAATAACTTTGGTCTGCAGTCAAAAGTCAAAGATCTCACTATGAGCTTATACAATTCTCATCAAATTTATCTGATATTCCATGAATTAACTTTATAGCTTCCTCATTGTATGACAACAATTGTCTCATTTGCATCAGTTTTTCTAATTAATTCTAGGAGGAACATCAGAGATGAAGCTGATACCTAAACGAAACAGGAGAGTTTCATAATTTTCCTCTGGGAATATAAGAGAAAACCCAGAGGACAGTAACTTGTCAGTTCTCTAGACTGTTATTCCAGTCGAACACTAATTGAATACTTGACTGAAACACCGCAGGATCATGTAATTCGTGATGCTCTCGTCCTGCTTCTCCACTAAGGTCATTTATGGGGTTTTCCATTGACGTGTTGGCTGATGGATGCGGGTCAAAAGGTCAGCCAATTTACCCGTTGTCATGGCAGCACAGAGGTTTCAACCACAGCGTAGGATGATAGGTAGACACATGGGTTCACTGCAGACGCGGGAGGTCAGAGGTCAATCATACATGGGTAGGTGAATTGTTCTGCAGTGTCACATGCTAAAACTATTTAATTCTATAAAACTATTTATTATATATAAGCCATTTAAATAGTGTTTGGTCTGCTAATTGCAGGCTGTGAGCAGGAAGTCGACATCATCTCATCCGAAAAGGTCTGTGTGTTTGTTTTTTTCTTTGTTTCTCTGAACATTTGTTTTCTGTGTGTCAGTGTCTGACAGCAGCTTCATCTTTCAGTTTTTCTCTCATACTGATGGAACAAAGTCGTTTGTTGTTGGTTAAATCACTTTTATTGTCGAGACACCGTTAGCTCGGTGGGTTGTAGGGAGAAGAACAGGTAGAGCAGCAGATGTGACGGCGGTGAGAGCGAAAATGTTTGTTTGGGCTTGTCTTTTGCCTGTGGTTCTCTCTCTCTCTCTCTCTCTCTCTCACACACACACACACACACACACGCACGGGGTGTTGCTTCTTCCTGAGGCAAATCCCATCTCATCATCTTCTCAAAAACACAGAAGTTTCTTCTTTATCTGCATTCTTTGTCTCTATGTCCCCTTTTGTTTCTTTTCTCTTTTCTCTTTTTCAACATAGCTGACTCTCCTAAAGAATAATTGATATCAAAATGAAAATAATCATTATTTTGTCACTGCAAGGTCATTCCGAACCCCAAATATATGTTAACAAAATCTACCAAAGTTTAGTGTCAGTAATTTTTTTTTAAATGTCAATAACATTATCTATCAATCATCTATCAATGCTGCAATTATCTGATCCAAAAATACAGTAAAAATTTGTGAAATATTACAATTTAAAATAACTGTTTTCAGCATCAGTGCTCCGGTCAGTGTTACATGATCCTTCAGAAATCATTCTAATATGATGATTTCTTTTTCTTTTTCTTATTATCAATGTTGAAAACAGTTGTGCTGCTCCAAATTTTTGTGGAAACCATGATACAATTTTTTTTAAGGATAATCTTACTGATTCTGAAGTTTGGAAGAACAGAATTTACTTGAAATATGCCTTTTATAACATTATAAATGGCTTAACTGTCATTATAAATGTCTTTAATCTGCAAAAAATTACAGAAATATGACTGAATGAAATGGATATAAAAACAAAAACCATAGACAAAATTCACACTAAATATTTGTAAATTAAATATTTTAGATATGTAGGAAAATAATGAGAAGAATTACAACATGCAGTAAACGTTAAAACCAGCCTCATCTCACGGCAATTCGTACATATTTTATGAGGTGGCTAATTCGTACGACCTCACTTGTACAAATTAATGCGATTTTTGCTTAATCGTACGTATTTTACGAGTTGCTAATTGGTATGAATTTATACGAATGACCTACACCTACCCGTCACTGGTATTTAGACAAATCGTACAAAATTGTCCGAATTGGTCGTGAGACAAACCAGTGTGTTCACAATTAAAGAGAATACATTAAAACAATACAGTAAGACACGCTAATTTACAATACCAAGCAAAACGAGTGGTTTTGTACAGCTAAACATAGCTTTAAGTTAATGAGACCAGAAGCAAGCACCTTTTTATGGGAAGAATAAGGAGGATTGTTTTCATTTGTCTCCTAGCAACAAGGTTTAAGTTTAAAATCTTTGAAGTCTGTTTAGTGTATGATGGCCAGTTTTCTTCTGTGACTGTTTACAAAGTCATTAAGTGTTAAGTGCATGAACTGTTTAGATTATAAAAGTCGCGTAGTGTGTTAGTAATTCCAGTTCTGAATATCATTATCATAGCATTAATTATACCATTCATGTCCAGCAGGTTTTAGGGCCCAGTGTGGAATTTATTTTATTTTTTTTATTTGACGTGGTGAATGTCACTGCAGTGATGCTNGTTTTTTTTTTATTTTTTTTTTATTTGACGTGGTGAATGTCACTGCAGTGATGCTCGTTGCAGTCCTAACCGCCTCTCATCTCTCATTCCGCCCGTGTCCCGCGGTCCTCCTGTGCCCTATGGCCCTCTCGTCTCGCTCGGCCTCATTTTCTGGAAGATACAACCAGCAGGGGGTGTTTGAAGAGGCTTCATCTGTTTCACCAGTGTTATTTGGCATCTTAACATAATGTGCTTGTCTCTGTCCAAGACTCATCAAAGAGAAAATCAAAACAGCTCGCTTTTATCTCTGTCCGGGTGTCTCAGAAAGACACAGAACAGTTTGCGTTTATGTAAATGAAAGTCTGTCTGTCTGTCTGCGCATCTGTGTCGAACGCTCGCGCTCATCAAAGATGATCTCAAACCAATTCGCCGGGGCGCTGAAAAAGAATCTGGGAATGATAAAAGCTTCATTAGTAGCTGCTCTTGTTTTATCAAAGCTGGCTGTGTGTTTGTGTGTTCACTTCCTCCCTGTGATGCTGAAATGCATGTTGCCTTCCTCCAAAGGAAACAATACATATTCTACGGCGTAATGAACTCCGGTTCAACTCCACGAATGCACACAAACACGCACGCTGACTTTAATAATGCAAGTTATCTCAGACTACACAGTCGTTTCAGGAGGCAAAAGCATTTTTGGCTCAGTGGTTTGGGGTTTTGGGGCCTTTTTGCTTTTTTTCCAATGACAACATAGAGTGAAGGAATTCTGATTGGCCAGCTGCCACATTCTGCACAGTGACCTCTAAACTTGGTTGGAATGTGCTTTTTTATTAATAATAAAATAAAACGCAAATTCATATTTATAGGTATTTATGTTTTTGTTATATTTGTTTTTTTTATTTTATGTATTAGTTTATTTTTGGTGTTATTTTTGTGTGTGTATTTTATTTGTTATTTGTTTTATTTTTAATGTATTTTTGTTGTTGATTTTTAATTAATTAATTTTATTTTTTGCTTTGCTTTTGCTTATGCCTTTATATTATGTATTATGTTGTGCTGTTTTGTTTTATTTTTGTTTTATAAATAATTTTTTATTTATTCACATTTATTTTTATTATTGTATTTTTTGTTTTCTTATGTAAATGTTTTGTTAATTTATGTTGTGATTTGTTGTTTATTTTATTATTGTTTTTATACGTATTTTATTTTCATTATTTCAAGTATTTCGTTATTAGTATTTTGTTGTTGTTTTTTTGTTATGTTATGTTATGTTTTTATTCACAAATTTTGTTATTATATATATATATAGAGAGAGAGAGAGAGAGATTTTTTTCAAGTAGCTGTGCATTTTATAGGTGCCAGGTTTGCACTTGTAAGCACTTGTAAGCACCATCATTTTCTTAATAAATCTAGTTTATTAGCATTATATTTTTCATAGATTAACGAACCATGTATATCCTGCTTACTATAGTATTTTGAAAGCCGTAGAAAGATTGGTTCAGTCTGTCCTGCAATTGAAAACTTCACAGAACACTGAGGGGACAATTAGAGGGTGATAAAGTGGAGACGAAGAAGCATGCAAAACATTGTGTGTGTGCATCTGAAAGAGAGGATGCACTGCAGTGTGAACGGAGCATAACTAACAAGCTATTTGAAACATTCCTCCTGTCTGGATTATCCTGATGCTCAAATTAAATTATGTTTACTGGAGCGTCCCAGGCGTGGACGGCGGCACAGTGAATCTGCATAAGAGAGAAGCCTCTTTTGACTGTTCCTCTCCTCATCAATATTCAAATTCACTGGCTTTTTCTCTCTCACACAGACGCGGCTGCGACAGCGATGCCGGCGGCCAAGCGCACGTCAGGATTGTGGCTGCATGTCGTAGTGAGTTTTTTACACAAACACGCACACATTTTTTCACTGCTCTTTAAGTGTTCGTTGACTCTACTGTAAATCAGACAACATGATTATGCTTGCGAAAAAAACACACCCATAGCCCATAGCTTTTCTAAGTTTCCTAACCAAATTTCAGACCCATGAGGGCATGAAAATCACAAAAGCAATGCTCAAAGACCCATGTCTGAACTATTAAAGGAGCAGTTCAACCAAAAAATTAGAATTATGTCATTATTACCTTACTTTCATTCCAACCCCTGTACATGAAACTTTTCTGTATTTTTTAATATAATGAAAACAAAAAAAACATCATAAAGGGCCAGGAAAGTAGTGCATACTGTGTCATTCAAAAGTGTGTCATTCAAATATACAGTAAAAAACTGTAAAATTGTGAAATACTATTAAAATTGAAAATATGAGTTTTTTTGTGTTGAAATATTTTAAAATGTAATTTATTCCTGTGACAGAAAGCTTACTTTTCAGTGTCACATGATCATGCTTGAGACATATTTCATAGTAATTTTGAAAATAATTGTGCTGCTTCTTATTTTTATTGAAACTGTGAGGTATTTTTTAGAATTCTTTCATTAATGGTAAATTTGAAAAATAGCATTTATTTGAAGCAGGAATCTTTTGTAACATTATAAATTACTTTGCTGTCACTTTTGATCAGTGTAATGCATCACTGATGAATAAAAGTATTTCCTTTCTATATGTTTAAAATAAAATTAAATAATAATAATAAAGTAATAAAAGAAAATACTTAAAAACTTTTGAATGGTAGGTTGTTTTTTCAATTTGTGACCAAATCATTCTTCTGAGTCAGATTTTAACAGTAATTCTGTTTATCTAGTTTATAAAACTAATCTGTGAATCATTTGTAAATTGGACTTTTGGATTTTGAACTCAAATGATTCAGTGATATGATCATCTGTTTGTCACACAAAGCTGTCTTATTACTTTAAAAGACTTGAAATATAGCATGCACATCATGCAGGATAATTTTACGTTGCATGTTCATCCCTTTTAAGCTTAAAGCTCCATTTTCCATTCATTGTTGTTGCATGTTAAAAGACCAACTTTTAGTTGTAGCTCTAACTAGTTCTAGTCAGAAAAATCTTCTTTTGAGTTCCACAGAGTCTTACGATCTCAGAATCAGAATTTTTATTTTAAGATAAACTACTCCTTCAGTCACACATTAACATTGTGAATCACAAGTTTCAGCATGTGATGTTCACTCGAGAGTTGAGACGCCGGCCACTGCTTTTCTGCACACCTCAGCGGCTGCATTAGCACACTGATTGGAATGGATGACTAGCATGTACGGGACAGTTGTTCAGGACCTTGAATAAGTATATGGCCAGTGGGCAGATGAATAATGGAAGTTGAGTGCCGCGGCTCATTTTCTCCGCACCAGAAGCCATAACACAGACATCTTTAGCATTCCTCGTGTTGCTCTCGTGTGGTCTACATCTGAGTTTGACAAGCACAACGAAAACTTTTTGAAATGAGAGTTTGATGGTGTTTTTTGTTAAGAGCTGTGACAATGAGATACAGAAAAACAGCACAGAAAGCGCCCTGCGGAAACTTTGAGGCTTGATGGCAAAACCTTTGTTTGCGTATGCACTTTGCAACTTTCAACCAAACCTTTCAATGAGCAGAATATCAATACTGTTGATGTTTAACGCTTTGGAAAGGTCACTACTTATTCTTCCTGCTTTTTGTAGACATTGCCTTACACTGCATTCAGGCCCTCTTGGGAAAACTGTTGTACGTAAAGGAATAGTTTATTTAAAAAATGAAAGTCTGTATCAGCTGCTCACCAATGGATCCTTTGCAGTGAATGGGTGCCGTCAGAATGAGAGTCCAAACAGCTGATAAAAACATCACAGTAATCTACAAGTAATCCACACCACTCCAGTACATCTATTGTGATGCTTTTATCAGCTGTTTGGACTCTCATTCTGACGGCACCCATTCACTGCAGAGGATCCATTGGAGAGCAAGTGATGCAATGCTAAATTTCACCAAATCTCTTCTGATGAAGAAACAAACTCATCTACATCTTGGATGGCCTGAGGATGAGGACATTTCAGCACATTTTTTGGGTGAACTATTCCTTTAAGAAGTGATTTTGGTCAGAACCAATGGACGCAATTTCATATTTCTTTCAGTTACTAACAAACCCAGGAAGCTTTTTGGAAGCACTTTAACATAATGAAGAGCAAAGGATGCACATTAGGTGTGTAATTGAATCTTTATTTGTGTATTTTATCATCAGCCAGAGAGAATGAGGAGAAATGTTGTTTGGTTGTACAAGTCTGTCTCCTCATAAACTGACTAAATGAGTAGTGTATTCTGGCAAGCTCCATTGCTATTCTTCATTAAAATCACATAAAATGAGTACAACAATCACATTTTAAAACTTATGATTGATACTAATTTGCTTCTGACATAATTCTTTAATTTTTCATATTCACTGCTTGAAGAAAATCCAGTGCTCATTATTTCTTTATGGTCTCGTTAATTCGTGCTTAACTTGTAAATACAATCATTCCGACGTGACTTGAATGCACCATTCATCATGTCCTCATTTTGCTCATTAATTTGATTCATTCTGGACTCTTCTTTGTCTTGTAGTGTGAAGGACTTCGGATCTTTTTCATGGAGGTGCACAAAAGGTGTAGCAGCAGCAAAATGAACACAGATGATGACGGTTCAATTAAAGTCTTTATATTGTAAAAGCATAGTTAAGTTGGTACGATACACTACCACTCAAAGGTTTGAGTCTAGAATTTTTTGTACATTTTTTTTTTTATGTACACTTTTATTCAGCAAGGATACATTAAATTGATCAAAAGTGACAGTGAAGACATGTATAATGTTACAAAAGACTTCCATTTCAAATATATTATGTTCTTTCAGGCTTTATATTTATCAATGAATCCTGAAAGCAATAATCAAACAAATAAACAGTATCATGTTTCCACAACCGTATTAACCAATATTGTTTCCAAAATTGATTTGAATAAGAATTTTTTTTTTTAATATTTAAATATAAAAAATATTTTATTCACATTTTTTAATATCCACATTGCTGTTGTATATTGTGCAATATTGTAAAAATATAATATCTGTTTTACTTTATTTTTAATCAAATAAAAAGTGTTATTTTAGTATAACTGAGATATCATAGTTTTTATAAAATATTTAGAATTAGTTTTTTAATTATTATTTTTTGTTTTAATTTTAATTTTAGGTATAAGTAGTTAGTTTTAGTAATTTTTTTGTTGTTTGTTTTTGACATTTTTTTTATTAGTTATTTAGTAATTATATAGACAATTTTAAATATCTGTTTTAAGTTTAGTTTAATCAAGTTAAACAAAATGTAAATATGAAATGTTACTTAGGATCTAACCGAAATAAAATGAGCAAATAATTTAAAACAATTTGTTCAGGTTTATATATTTTTTAAATTTAATTTAATTTTATAATTTAATTTTAGTTAACTTAGTTAACTGCCTGCTTTCAAATACATTAAAAAAATCTTACCGACCCCAACCTCTGAACTGTAGTGTACTTCAAATAATACCACGGTATTACAAAGTATTTTTGGTAGTTCGCTTATACCATAACCACAATTCTTAGTTCTTCTTCAGGAGGGCAGATCTAGAGTTGTTTTGCAGTTTCAGTGGAGGAAATATCTTCCTTTTAGTCCCACTAAATAAATAACGTCATGATGAGAGAATTTATATTTTGGGGTGAACTGTCCCTTTGACTCCAGTTTGCTTCAGGAGATCGTTCCTTACGTGTTCTTTAAGTTTCAAATGGAAAAGTGTCAGCTGAATGAATGATAATAGTGAAAGCTGATGCACGTCTCTCACGTTAGCCATAAACCTCCCTCTCAGTTAAATCCATCGATTCTGCTTGTGAGCACAACTCAAAAAAATCATTACCATCTTCATGACGGGTGATATTTTCAGGAGAGAAATGTTCCCTCTCATCAGCGTTACTGTCGGATGTACCCTTTTGTCCTTGAGAGACAAAGCGGTCCTGACATCACAATAGGGTGATTGATGACTCGAGAGCGGGGTGTTTGTCAATTCCTCATAACTTTTGCCGAAATATAACGGCTCCTTCCAATGAGGATGGATTGGATATTCATTCTCATTTTACTGCTTTAACAACTCATGATAATTTGTGGCCTCACATTTAGCTGTTCGACAGCACGCTTGTTTGATGTAATGGCCTAACAGACCATGTAATGGATTACTACCGTATCTTTCCAGGAGAAAGTGGCAGCGGTTCAAATACCTGTCTGTCTCTCTTTGATGAGATACAAAGTCGTGTTTCAAACTTATTTGCCTTTTATAAACTTAACTTTGTGGACAGGGGTCAAAGGTCAAGTTGGTTTGTTTGTGTTCTCCACCGCTGTAGCACGCAACCGTAAATTGCTTTGACAGCATGTTTTCTTTATACCAAATTTCTTGCATATGTAACATAGAATCTTTTTTTGTTATATATATATTTGTTAATAATATCTAGTTTTATTACCACTGCTTCAAGTGGCGTAGTATATGTGCTAACTGAATAGAAACAAAACATTTTATTTTAAAATTGTTTTAGGTTTTGATTTTTTGAATTTTATTTATACTTTGTCTTTGCATGTTAGGTTCAGCATTTTGTGAGCAAAAAGTTAGTTTTTTATTTTATTTTATTTTATTATTTTTGCATGCAAATCTGGTTATTTTTTTTGCTCTTAAGTGTACACATGTGAATGGATTATTTTACAACAACATTTTAAATATTTTTAAATAACTTTTTTTTTT
>SCHK01052519.1:213-16096 GCA_004124795.1 Poropuntius huangchuchieni
TGACCATTTGTCCGATTTTCACCAATATTGACTTGGATCATCTTCAGACCAAGCTGGCAAAAAGTTATGGATTTCGTGTCAATACACGGAACGGTTTTCGTTTCAGTTTATTAATTGACAAGGCCAAAAATTCTGAATTTAAAATTAAATTCTGAATTTTGCCCAACCCTCATAATATTTTAAGGCCTGTCTGCCTTTACTGTATTACTGCCCATGGATTCAGAGAAAAGCAGCAGTAAAGCACAGATAAAGCTAAAGGAAGAAAATTTAACAGGTCAAAGGTACATAGATCTCTTGAGTGGGTATATTTAGCAAAAATGTAGATAATCAAACATTTGTTTGATTTGTTTGTTTAGCTGGTTGTGTTTTCTTTCTTGACACTAAGTTGTGGCCTCTGCCCACAGGAAACTTTGTAACCACCACATACAATCTCTCTGGAGGATATATACCTTCTTTCCAAAAGAAAGAAGTGGGATCCGTAGGACAAAGGATTCAGCTTGCCCCTCTCGGACACCAGCATGCGCGTAAGAGTTTGATTTTTACAATTCATCCTCAAATAATTTATTTTTGACTTTCTTTGTTAAAACAGCATTATGGAATCATAATTGTTATGCTTTTCCACAAGCTGCATGCATGTTGGCTTGTGTATACTGATACAATTGTTGTCTTCGCAATACTGATATTACATTTAAAGGTGAAGTGTATAATTTTTGTAAATTTAAAATATTTTCTTTGGTTTATTATCATTTGTATGTTTGTTTCCCTGACAAATGTAAACAGAAAGGCACTATCAAAACATTGCTCTGTTTGATTGAGCAGGCCAAACAACCAGAAATTTCCAAAACAATGGTAGGAGGAGGCACA
This sequence comes from Poropuntius huangchuchieni, assembly GCA_004124795.1. Taxonomy (NCBI): domain Eukaryota; kingdom Metazoa; phylum Chordata; class Actinopteri; order Cypriniformes; family Cyprinidae; genus Poropuntius; species Poropuntius huangchuchieni. The sequence continues at coordinate 1,078 of SCHK01052519.1, forward strand.
TTATTATTTAAAATAAACACAGCCTCTTCCTCCATCCTTTTAAAAATGTCATAGGTCCGACATAGCAACATTGCTTCAAACAGTGCTGTGAGTTTGGGGTGGTATTATTGATTTGTCTAGTTTGAAATCCTTTGGTCCACAAAACCTACACACCTTTATACTTAATGTTATTCTTCCGAGACCCAAACTTTAAACTCCCCTCGTAAGCTTTTTTTTTTTTTTCTGTTCTACCCATATGTTGCTAGAGCTCTTTTAAGATACGCTGTTTCTTTCTACATTCATTTATTCATTCACTCTGTCTCTGTCTGTCTCTCTCCCATCTTTATATCTGCTCTTAGTTGATCTCTCTGCTAATGCTGACTCAAAAACCGGCAAAGCTAAACCTTCAAAGTCCAAACCTTCCTCTACAGTTTCAGTCAGTGAGATCTCTGAAGGTAAAATCTCAAAATAGTTTTAGTCAGCACTTCTTTCCAGGGTCCAAAATTAACAACGTCACACCTTCTGGGTTTATTTTTTATTAGAATTATATATTTTTGTTTGTACAGTGGATTTATATAATTGATATCTTGCTCTTAGTGACAGATACATTGAAATCAATGTCACTTGCAGCATCATATATGAGTCAGTCAGTGTATAATGGCAGCTGTCACAACAATGTAGACACGTGATGATATTTTCCCCCCTGATATCACCATTTTGGTGGCCAATGCAAGGACTATTCCACATAAGTCACTAGACCGTTTGTATGTCTTTGATTTTAATCCCCTCTGCCAGACTATTGTTCATATGTGTGAGCCATGTGATGTTGAAGTTCCTAATTAAGTTACTGGCCAACTGATTTTATTTACCAAATACAATTTTTTACTCTTTTGCCCCTTGGCAAGTGTTAATTTTGGACTCAGCCTCTTCATTACATAAGTAGCCCTTAACTTAGGCTTTGCTGAATTTTCACAAGTGTTAAATGCTTGTTCTCTCTTCTCAGATTATGATGGATGGAAAAGGAGAGCAGACCGAACCCAACCTAAAGGAACAAGTTACTCGGCTCTGGGCAAAAACTCTGCCAATCTCATTGCTCGCGCTCCACCAGTTCAGCCAGTGCATGGGCGGGTTGACTGGGCTGCAAAATATGGAAGCCATCGCTAATATCTATTATGCGACCTACAGCTGCTGTGAGGACTAAGGCCTGTTTTAACACTCGTGAATGTTGTATAAACACATATCTTTTTGTTTCTGCGTGGAGCATCCACACCACTTACTGTAAGCCCACAGCTGCTTAATTGTTCGATTAAAAAACAAGAATCTGTGTACAATAGATTTTTACAAACCTAACAATTTGTTCATCTATAAATCTGTCTTGTTCAGTTTATGCATCCAATGCATGTAATCCTTATTTTCAATGGAATGGGGTAGATCTTTATCTCATATATTGCATCTATTTTTTGTAACCCTTTTGACATTTTTTATAGTATGCAGTTTTTAAATATATTCTTGTTTTCTTTTTTATGTTACTGTGATTCATACTGCAAGGCAGTGTTATTTATATTTTCTTGTATGTTGGGTAGCCCTTTTTTCAGTGTTTTTTTTTTTTTTTTTTTTTTCCCCCACTGTAAACGATACTGATAACTACCACATAAACATATAATGTAGATAACATTGATTAGGTTAGGCTGAACTTAAATCAATAAATAGTGTTTTGTAAGTGTTTTATATGCATAAAATGGGCTTGTTTGTAACAGAAGTCTTTGATTCAGAAATTCTCCTGACAACTACATTTTTATTGTACATTTTATACAAAATATGACAATGAGCTTTAATGACATTGTTCAAAGACAACTGAAAGCAGACAGTGATTTCTGTTTGGGTATCATGATTGCTGAGGTTTCTGTAGCATTCCGGCTCCGAGTTTTGCCAGCATCAGCACACTGCAAGAAACATTTAAAGGTCATAGTTTAGGTAAAAATTAAAATTCTGACATCAGACTCAAAAAAGACAACATTTTGGTCTGTTCCATACGCAAAGCTATTGCATGACTTTAGAAGACTTGAATGTATGTATAGCAGATGAGGCAGATGGGCTACTTTTTTGATACTACTAATTGTGTTTTTTAAAGCTTGACAGTCATGGCATTATGGAAAACCTGCGAAAATTCTTCCCATTCTATTTCATGGAAGCAAGGAAGTCATACAGGTTTGAGTAAATAAACTGAGTGAACTTGCCCTTTAGATTTAAGATGATAATTGACTGCAGTCATGTGACAATACCTGGTAAACAACACTAATGAGGACACTAATTTTCTCTTACTTACTCCAGTTTTGTTATTTTAATAATGATAAATTGCGTTTTAAGCTGCAACACATGCTGAAAAAGCACTTGCAGAAATAAACTGGGGTGGTACCTTTGATTGAAAGGTTGCTATATTCATACCTTCAATATTTATAAGGTACTGCAACAAATACCATGGCATAAAACACACAAACAGATACTATGGTAATACTACTGTACTTTTTGTGCTATAAGTGACATGCTGAGGTTTTTGGAGTGAGAAAGGCTGAAAGAGATATGACAGGATAGTTATGACATAAGTGGTGAGAAGTCCAGGAACAGAATTACAATATTTCTGTTTTTTCCCTTTACACATTTTGGCCGGAGTCTGCATGAATATGTGACTCACTTGTCTTTTTTATCAGTTGTTAATGAACTAAAATATTTGGCTAACAGTCGAGAGCTCTATCATCTACAAAAAAGGGAAACGGTTTTAAACAAACGAAGTGTGATGCGTGATGGTTACCTTGCTCCAGCAATAAGACCAGCTGGAATGATTTTGCGTGAGTTATAGAATCTCTTTCCCATGATAGCGGCAAGTGTCCCAGATGCAGCTGAGAGAGGGAAATTATTGATGACACATGGTGTAATTGATATGCATATTTTTATCAAACATACATATTAATACTGCCTTTAGATTACTTTTAAAAAATATAATATAATAATAATAAAAATATAATAATTGCACAATATGTGAATAAACACACACCTAAAGACACCCAAATATTTTTGGGATCTTGTGATGTCTGGTAAGCACCAAAACCAGCCAAACCACCAAAGAGCAGCCCTGCTGCCAGGGACGGGACACTGCCTGCAAGACAAATTAATTAAAACATAAAATATACTAAAACACTCTCTTGATAAATGGTATAAAGTGTCATAAGGAATTCAGAGTACAAAACAAGTGGTGTTTTTTTTGTACTTTTAGATGTTTGTTATTATCCACTAAAACAAATGTAGTACAAATGGTACAATCATACAACAGGGCTGAAGGCAGGTTTTTTGTTTTTTGGTTCCAGGGTGTATGACATTTTCACTGAATATAGAGGAACCAAATAAATGTATGTAAAAATAAGTGATTAAAGAACTTTGTTCTGTTAAAAATGACAAAGGTGGTGCATGTGTGGGGTAAAGTCTGATCGAGTTTTTAAGCCCATTTCCCAGTCTGACAAGTGCCAGCCAACCAAACCAGCCTGACAAGCAATGACCATCAAACAAGTTTGGGCTCTTAGTCCTGTAAACTCTATACAGGCCTACATAATAATCTCTTGATCTTACGCACTACCTGCTTTGACGTATCCCATGACTCCTCCAGATGCTACTAGTGCTGCGTATCCATATCCAGCCCAGTCCACCGCCATCATCAACACCTCAACACACATACAGAAAAACATTTTAAACATACACAGCTTGACAGTTTACAGTTGATAGTGTGCATGAAACTTACAAAAATGTACACATACTTGTATATGTGGTTTACGGGGACTCTCCAGAGGTCTACTGGTTTTTATGTTGCACGAACTGTATTCTATCCCCTAGCCCTGGCAGAAAAGTACAGGCAAACACAGTTTGTTTGTTTGTTTGTTTTTAAGCAATTTGGTTTAAGAGGACACAGAAAGTGTAAACAGTATTTTCGTTGTAATACCAATGCCATTATACACATTTTACATTATCCTCATAAACCATATAGCCTATTCAAACACTCAAACAAACACACGCTGGCTGCACTAAAAACCTAGTTGATCCCAGATCTGCGCATGACCGGTTCATAAAATGCATTTCTGCTGTCAGTGGGTGCACAGACGGACACATTTTTTACCCAAAACATTAAATGGTGTTACTCGAAAAAGTCTATTCATTACACTACTATAATACAAATATTAAAGTTAATACCGCTGCCTGAGAATCTGTTCTGGCGAAAGTCCTTGCCTGGCGTTGCTCGTGGTCGATTGTTGTGTGCTGCGTAAACGTCCTCAAACGCCAATGATAACTTACGCTCCTGACGTACGTGTCGCAATGTTTCTCAAATTGACTTATGGGAAATGAAGTTAACTTCAATCCTCCTCTCTGAATTTCACCAACAGAAATTATGCATCGTGAGAAATACTGTGAATTTTATACCACAATGTTTGTGTGTGTATGTGTGTGTACCTACTTAACCATGTTTTGGGGACAAATTTGTACCCAAAAGTGAGCTTAACCTGACAAAATCTCCAAAAACCTCCCTTTGGGGGTCATCTTTGTAAAACTGATCTAAAACTAAACATTTTTTTTATTATTATTGTAAAATTGCAGAAAGTTTTCTGTAAGGGGTAGGTTTAGTGTATACAATTTATATATATCGAATATACAATTTATAAAACCCACATGCAAATGCTACATGGTTTCCTGGCTCAGCTATTACTTGAACCATACTGCACAACTTCTTGTCCAGGCCATTGTCATTTCTAGGCTGGACTATATGGCAATGCTCTTCTGGCTGGACTTCTATTATGTGCAATCAAACCTCTACAATTGACTCAGAATACAGCATGCCTGGTCTTCAAAAAGCCCAAAGAAACCCACGTCACACCTCTCTTTATGAGGAATTGCTTGTTGTATTCCTTTTTGTCACTTTGGATGAGTAAATGAATAATGAAAGCAATGTTTTTCAGCAACTAAGAGACATTATTAAAATCAAACAAATAACTTTCTTACTTATGCCAGTCACCTTTTCATGGTATAGGCCACCAACCTCAGACCTTCTGAATCCTCTGTCTTAGGCAATTCTTTCCAACTGGTTCCAGGTGTAGCCCATCTTGGTGATGTCAGCCTTGAGGTCATGTCGCCATCATCTTCACTTTCCTTGGTGATTCCACTTAAGCGCCCTATCCCAACTCATCTTTTCTTCCCGATTTCTTCTTCAGCAGGGGAGTTTGTGGGTCATTTTCCAGAGGTTGGTATCACTGATGGTGTCAAACCAGCGGATCTGGAGAATCCTTCTGAGACATCTGTTGATGAAGGTTTGCACATTACTAATGGTCATTTTGGTCATCCTCCAGGTTTCTGTTCCAAACAGCAACACTGACTACGCATTAAATTTGAACAGGCAGCTCTTAGTTGCCAAGGACAGGTCTCTGGAGCTCCAGATGTTCTTGAGCTGCATTCAGGTTGCTTTTGCTTTGCCAATCCTTGCCTTGAAATCTGCGTCTGTGCCGTTGGTCAATTATGCTGCTGCCCATTTAAGGTGAAGGACTGAACTTTTTCCAGGGGACTTCCATTCAGCATGACTCCTTCCTTGTGGATTTTATCTTGATCTTCTTATCTCAGTTAATGATGAGGCCAATCTGAGATGAAATATAGTTGTCACTACATCAGACCTCACTTAAATCTGCAGTTTGAGAGGTACAAGGTCATCAGCAAAGTCCAGATCCTCGAGTTGGGTCCCACTTGGATTCAGATCCTTCACTCTTGGTTTTATTTTATTACACATGCTCGTGCCTCCTAACTAATCTCTATTTATTTATTTATTTATTTATTTATTTATCTTTATCTTATAGTTTTCAACAACTATTCAACAAGGCACTTTAAAACTAAAATACAGACATGCATTTTTTTTGTATGCAATCCACATTAATAAAGTAAACTGTAATGTTGTTGCAGTTTTAAAAACCATCGTTAGATAGCGCCAGATGACCAAAATGAGATACATAGGCTACCATTTATATGAAGTTTAATGTTTTATTGGATTGCAATACCTTTAAACCCCCCATTAAAAGAACGCTCATACATATAATTTCTAGCTAATTAGAGCTATTTTGAGGCATCAAGTCGACAAATGCATGAAGTCGACAGATAGTTTGAAACGTTGAATAGCCTGCTGACTTAAATACAAAAGGGTATCTACTTTTGTCCAAAAGAGGGCGCCGGAGAACTTCACGTGATTTAGAGGAAAAATTACATGACAATATTCTCTAGCCTAGAAATTGTCACTCACATTTCATGCTTGGCACAAAAGTTTAACAAATGATTTTAATGAAATTGTAAGTAGTCTTGTCAGTATTGAAGAACTGACCGATGTCTTGAATGAGCAAATCTCGGAGCTGTTTTTGACGGATTTTAATGTTTTGGAGACATTTAGTTCTTTAAAGGAAAAAAATAAAAAAAATAAAAATAACTATAGCTACATCACAGTCGCCAACAACAACAACGTAAAATTCTATGTTCTATTTTTCATAATAAAATGTCAGTTTGTAGGCTATATGCTATAATTCATTATAAGTATTAAAATATAAACAGCCTATGTTCTTGTCCCAATGACATCTCTGACCACACGCTTCAGTATCAGACGAGTGCATGCATGCATTTCTGCACTTCATTCATTTATGCTTAAAGATCTAGCGCCTTTTGAAATCTATCGCTTTTGAAATGGGCCTAGCTGTCTAATTTAAATTCACTTACATTTGATTTTCATTTTGAAATTCCTTCTATAAATAGATGTCCTTTTGATACAGGCCTATGGGTCTATAAAACGTTTTATAGGGTAACCCCCCCCCCCCCCCCCCCCCCCCCCAAAAAAAAAACAAAACAAAACAGAAGGTGCCATCTTTTAAGCTACAAAAGAAGGCCTATATGTAGGCTACTAGGCTTATTTCTCATTTGGCCTATTATTAGTTATAGTTATATCCCGATATCCGCATGTAGAGTTAGGTACATTCACAAACACAGGCACTTGCAACCTATGTAGCTAAGTATTTGGTGGAAAAAAAAAAACTGCGTGTTGTCCCTCTCTAAAGCTTATGTGTTATTTTTTGTTGTATGATTGATATTTGTTTTATTAGCCTACATTTTGTATTTACATAAGCTTATTATTATGTTAACAATGGTGTGAAAAATTACCAGTGCTACCTTAAATTAGTAAAAAAATAATAATAATTTTGAAGGAAAAAACACATTTTATTTTAGGAGCAACTACAGTACGTCATCTGAAAACACACGATGTGTGGGTGTATGTACAATACATAATCTGAAAACACGATACATTTTATGCATGCTGACTTGCATGAGATTCAGTTCTAACATTTTGACACTTTAAACAGCAGGTTGGGAAAAAAAACTTTCGCTGCTTTCTCATCGCGCTAATGTGCAGCAGGAATCTCAACACTGCTTTTACCTTTTCTAGGTGTTGTTGCCTTACACGTGCCCGTAGCAGAGCGCATGCGCCGTAAGGTGGTACTCTGTTTTTATTGCCAGGTGAGTAGATTTTGTTCAAGTAAAGTGGAATTTTGCTTAAGGACACAAGACCCAATGAGATAACACTGTGTGATGTACCACATTCAGAAAGAAGACACAAGAATGTCATTAATGGGCAAAATGGGAGACTGGCAGGTACGTTCTCTTCCTTATAAGGTATATGAGGGTGATGAAGGTGCACGTTTTACTTTTGTATACAAGTGAGAATTAAGTCTTCTACACAGCAGCTTTTCAAAAAGGCTTTCCAGACATTATCAGTTATTAACCAATGTAAATAAAATGCTACACACAAAAGCTGTATAGTTCACGCAGGTAGGTTTCCGTTTGAGACGATGAAAGATAGAATGAAGGCAAAGTCGAGACACGGTGAAAAAATAATCTCTTGATCAGATTTCTCTAAAATAAAGCACTCTCAGTGTGGCTGTGAGAGAGTCCAAATTTGTTGTTAGATCTTGGATACGCAGGCTGTTTATTTCATTTTGCACACTGGTGTAAATATTTTAATTTGACTCACTCATTTCCGATATTATTGCAATTTGGTCATTTTGTGCAGGCCTGCATAACGCATTTCCCTACAACATGAAGGGGAAAGACTTGATTTATTTATTTAGTATTTTCTCTATATTTTCTCTATATTTGTGTGTGTGTGTGTAAAACACGATCCTCAAGTCGATGTGGCCCATTATGACATTATAAAAAAATGAAAAAGAAAACTAAAACCAAACAAAAAAGAAAACTAGAAAATAAACATGAATCAGTTATTTATTTTGTGAATATAACACCACAAATAACTGTCAGAATGTGTCCATATAGATACGAATATTGTGAATGGACACATTGAGAATTACCAAATTGTGCTAAGAATGAAGACTAGTTCTGCTTTTCTTTTGTGCGATTGGTTTCAATGATGCGGACCCCCAATCAATAAGCAGCGAACAACAAAGCAGCACACCCATCTATTTCTATTGCGCGTTTTCTTTGCCTCTCTTAATCGTCATTGTGTCTTAGTTTCTTTCGGCCTCTCATTAATGACAACTGGACTCACCCCACCAAAAATGGTAATGGAGATAAGGGAGAGACAACGCCTTAGACTCGGCGACCTGTCTCCTGACCTCATTCACATTTAACAAGCCATGTTGTTGTGTTAATTATTTACATTTATCAAATTGCGCCGTTACACGCTCTAAATAGATGTATATCTACTGCAGAATCGGCTTTTTTTGCATAACACTACTGAGAGTATTTTACAGGCCCAGGCTCACTATACGACTAAAACAACAGTTTACAATGGTCAGACTGGAATAAGTGTGGTTTTGCTCACTAAACCACGTGCATGCTGCAGCAGTTTAGCATTGTTCAATATATAGGTTGCCCAATTATACAGGTTGCTCTTGGGTTGTAGATTCAAAAACCTAGATCTACTTGAAGAATGCATGTATGCAAAGCGTGGGGCCTTTGATTAAAAAAAAAAAAAAAAAATCTCTCTGATGGTTCAGGTTATACTTGGCCTATTAACTCTGCTATGAATTAATCCAATTGGATGATTAATTCAAAAGAAAAGGTGAAGTCATCCTTCACCACTGATATTAACCCCTGCATTTACAGTTTCCTTTTGAAATACAAATGGAACTCAGTAAAGGTATTCTAACTGGAATTCTCTTTGCAGTTTCTACCTGTGTATATTCATTGGCTTTGGTCTCTTGATATGCTAATGAGGGTTATTACAGTAGCTCTCGAGTCTCTCTCTTCCACCATTAGAGGGAGATCTGAGCGCGCAGCTCGAGCCTTGTGCACTGTCAAACTCTAGCGAAGGCGCACTTCACTCTATCCACAACCAATGAAAATGCTTTGGAAATTAACTGATAATATTAAATATGAAGACTGCGAGGTAAGCGGCTTAACCAGGCTTTTAATACCAAATATTGCATGATATTTACCATAATTCTGAACGGTTTAACTTTTAAATCAGTAAGCTTTTGTTTTATTTTATTTTTTTCTTGCTGTGTGTACAATTTAATTCAACACAAGAACAAGTGATAAATAACATACTGCAATACAGCATGATCCAGAACACATGTAATTTTCCAGCATAATAATAATAATAATAATAATAATAATAACATACATACATACACACACACACACACACACACACACACACAACATATTAAATGCCTCTAAATGTTCTGTAGTACAAAAAAAATTATTACAACGTTGTAATATCGAAATGTGTATGCAAAATAGACAATAAACAAATGTACCAAACGTAAGTTTTGGTAAACAATCAAACGCATCAATTGCAGTGGATCATTTCGTTTTAAAATAAATGTATTTGTGGTTTATTTATTTTTTTTATTTTATTTTTTTTTTTTAAAGTCCTTTCTTGTATTCCGCTCTAGTATTTGGCATGATTTGTTTGGTGAATGCAGTAGGCTAATATATGGGAGTAGTTCTCGGAGTGGTGAAGCCAGTAAAACGTGTTTTCGCTCGTTTCTGGAGAATCACACACGCCGTGATCAGGAAAGAATCTCTGCACTCCGCCTGTCCTGAGTCTCTTTCTCTCGACGCACAGACTCGCATTAATTGTAATAAGTAATTACTTTCTCTTTCATAATAATCACGTATGACATGAAAGCTTAGAGGGAAGCGTGTAGGATGAGTATACACGCGTAAAGTTTGTTGAGTATTTGCTCTGGTGGTGAGTTAAGCTGCATCGGCGTGTGTTGATATGTCTTGGCCGTTGTTAAATTCGTGGTGAGGGATTTTAGTGGGCCATGGAGTACGAACAGACGAAGACTAATGTGAAAAACAATGAGGTAGACGAGCATCCAGTGAACAGTAAAAATGTGCCAGCCCAGATGCCCTCAGCGTTTGCTGGATTTTCACCAGAATCAGAGGTGCACATTGTTTCCTTCCTTGTGTTCTTCCCCCCTCGTTCTGTCTTTCTTTCACTTTTGCTTGCCCTCGAACCTTTTAAAATGTTTCCCCCCTCTCTGATTCGTCAGACGCAGGAGAATGTCCCTCTTTTGTCTCTCTCTCCCTCTCTCTCCCACTCACTCTCTCTCTCCTCATCTCTGATTAGATATACTGATTCCCCATTCAATGGACGTCATTTAGTGCAGTCTGCCTTGAGTTGCTTCCTCGCTTCACGCTCGATTTCCGACCATTCTTCTCTTATTAAGTATTCGTGTAATATTAATAGTCATGAATATCTACCATTAGGAGTGCAGAGGAAGAGGCAGTTCTGTGCTAACATGAGCTCAAGCGAGGAAACAGTTCACTGACAGAACCGGGAGACGCCAAGAGGATCTAAGAAACTTTAGAGAAAAGCATTGCATCTAAACAGCAGATGAAGAACAGTGGGAATTTACCCAAATTCTGATGGATTATTGCTTTATTTGAACGCTGGCCACCGCCACCTCGCCCTACAATTATCATTGGCTTGATTTAATTTGCACGTTCGTTTTCGTTTTGTTCCTCTGAAATTCTTGTCTTTTGAAGTCCTCGGAAATCCTCGCTGATGTTAGTGCACAGTTTTTCCGCGATGGTGAGTGACTGTCGGGAGTAAAAATCGGAGGACTGCGCTCAGCATTTACTCTCCGATTATTTGTTTGTTTTTTATTTATGCATTATTATTTTTATACTGTCGTTTTGTCTGTTCCATCATGCAAGCGCTAATTGGTAGCATTGAGTGCTATTACAAAGACTTAATACTTGATGTGAGCTCTGATTGGTTTTATTTGCCTCTCAGTAGGATCTTTAATTGCTGAATTAACAACAAACTATCGATGTACATTTTAACGTAGAATAACATATTATTCTATATGGATATTATTCTAATTATAATGGAGTGTCGTTGTTTTGATATATTTGTTCTTGGCCAGATTAAAGGCATGTTCGGTTTTCTGTTTAAATAAATTACTAACAAATTACTCGTGTTTAGCTTTTTTCTTAAAAATTATATGTGTGCATATACATATATACAGCCTATTATTTATTTATTTTTGTAACAGCACTAAAACAGCACTATATATTTCTCTCCTAAGGATCGCCACGACGGGACCAGCAATGGCACAGCCCGGTTACCCCAACTGGGCAGCGTGGGCCAGTCTCCGTACACCAGCGCTCCTCCACTCTCTCACACGCCCAACTCAGACTTCCAGCCGCCGTACTTTCCGCCACCCTACCAGCCCATCTACCCGCAGTCTCAGGACCCTTACTCTCACGTTAATGACCCGTATTCCATCAACTCTCTGCACGCCCAGCCTCAGCCACAGCACCCGGGTTGGCCCGGCCAGCGGCAAAGTCAGGAGAGCAGCCTGCTGCACCAGCACCGCGGGTTACCGCATCAGCTGTGCAGAGAGTACCGCAGAGAAGTGCTACTTCCCTCGGGTCACGGCATTGAGACTGGACTCACGGATTCAATCCCTATCCATGGAATACCTCACTCTTTAGAAGATGTTCAGGTAAGGAGAAAAGCTTAAATCTTATAAAATGTCACCTCCATAATCCAACTCCTTTATTTGGATGTGCTGCTGGTGCTATACTCTGTAGAATCTCGGACAGTCAAATATCGGGTCACATAATTAAATTGTTCTTATTTAAGTTGTTTTATTGAATATATTACGGTAATGCACAACACGGTTTTTGTCAGAATAAATTGGTGAAGTTGGTAAAAAAAAGTAGGAGTTTTTAAATTATTGTTAGAATGTAAATATACTATTTAAATGTATATTTGCTAGTGGTGGTCAATTATGTGCGACATTTGGTAAACGTTTGGCCTATGGTAAACGTTGCATGTTTATAAAGAAAACCTTTTAGAAAAAAAAGTAGTTTTATGTAAAGTTCTATTTTAAACGGTAGCGCGAGAAAAAAAAAAAGTAATATGCCTTTTTCCCATTAATTAATTATTGGATTTTTTTTTCTCGCTGTTGTTCATCCCAGTAACTCAAAGTGAGTGGTGTACTGGGCTTTTTGATTAATATTGTCTGTCATTTTTGGACGTGATTCTTGGCTGCCCCCCTTTTCATCAGTAATTTGATTGCAATGTGCTGAAGAGATCTGACGAATTGAGTTTGGACAAAATTCTCTGTTCCACCATAACTGCATGCTTTATAGGTTTCCCACGTTTATTCTCTGGGTAAATAAATATATTTACTATTATTATATTTTATGATATAAAACTATATAATTCAGACTCTTATTATTCTAAATACCTACTTTAAAAAGTATATACGTAATTAATATGGGTCAGAAATATGTATACAGAGATAAAGATTCTATAAAGATGCTGTTTATAGTGTGCGTAGTCATAAATACTAGGCTACTGTGTAAAGCGTTTGTGCATTTTCTCTTTGGTTTTCATTTTATTTCGTTTGCAAAAGTACGATGTTTTTGAACTTTCGATCATTATTAAACTGCTTTTTGATCTTTGCAGCATGTTGAAGATCAAGGAATTCACATCCCAGACCAAACTGTAATCAAGAAAGGTAAGCAATTTCCTCTCAAATACCGTACGTGCTTCCACTAGCAGCTCTCCGCTCGTAAAGTCTACCCGTGCTTGCTTTGAGACAGATCGGGTTAATTTGTAGGCCTTGAGATAGCCTGACGAAAAGGCACAAACCATTTTAACGAAGTGTTCCATAGCGGGAACTATTCGTGTAGCTAATATGTGTGAGTTAATATGTTGGTGCTTGATTTAGTCTGTGACTAAATTTAAAATGGTCTTTAATGAAATTTGCTGGATGCCTCATTCAAAGATGACACGAGAAACGCGCTTAGAGACTTAGTTTCCTAAGAAACACATTTGTAGTAAATTAAACTTATGCCTTCTGTGTAAATTTCAGTTTAAGCCATTATTTTTCAATTACGTGTCTCTTTGTTTCGTTCGGATCGCAGATGGTCAAAGAGAGATGCAGGAGAAGGAGTGTGTTGAGATCGAATGGTTTTCTCATATTTACGTGCGCTGTGGCTAGATTTAATTTTCTTCGTTTGAACAATGTAAAAGCTTTGATATATTAAAGTTGATGCACCATGTATAAATCCACAAAAATACACATTGCACATACACGTAATAATTGCGATCTCACGAGTTCGTTTAACTCCTCTTGTCTCTATTAGTCTCCCCTGAGCAATTAATGTCACTAGTGATCTATCCAGTAGTGCTTGTGCTTTTGTTTCCGGTTAGCACATAAAGAAACAACAGGCGCTGCAGCAGGATTTAGGCCTGAACACTTATTTGTAAGCGCTCGTGTGTGAGTGTGTATTTCGGATTTGTGGATGTCATTCGATGTGCTTGTGTGGAAAGGATACCAACTGTTTAGAGATTAAAACTATTATGAGAAATACTACAGTTTTATTTGTAAGAATTATTGGATTAAAATGTATTATTATTATTATTATTATTAACATTAATATTATTATTATTTTATTAGTGTTATTATTAATAAAAATACATAGTCTATACGTTTATAAACATTTACGTGGATTATGCCACTTTTCCCCCTCTTTTTTTCGTTTATCGGTTTCTGTTTTATGATGTCCAACAAATAACAGCTACGCTGAGCAGTTAGTGGAAAATGTGAGGCAATGCCATGCTTGTTGAACTGTCATTTTCTCCAAGCTTGGTGTGAAGTCACCATTGCGATAATATGAAATATTTTGATGGCTGGGCCACTTCATTACTTGGGGCATATTGCAGCAGTTACATTCATGAGCTGAATGAAAAGCTATTGCTATGGTATCTGTTTTCTTTCCTCTCTGATAAGACCATATTGCCTTTGATTCCACATAGGCGTGCGAGATGATGTGCATATAAACGCATATGTCTAATCTTACTCAAAAGCTGCCTGCTGCATAGCAATTCATCTTTTTCCATTTTGTTGGTGCTGTAGACTAAAGGGGGCCTAATCATGTTCTTTTTTTTTTTCAAGGTCCTGTTTCCATATCCAAGAACAACAGCAATGTCTCTGCTATACCGATAAATAAAGACGGGCTTTTTGGTGGTGTGGTAAACCCAAACGAAGTGTTCTGTTCGGTTCCGGGTCGCCTGTCTCTTCTTAGCTCAACGTCAAAGTACAAAGTCACAGTAGCGGAGGTGCAGAGACGTCTTTCTCCGCCTGAGTGCCTGAACGCTTCCCTACTCGGTGGGGTCTTGAGGAGGTGAGCTGGACATCTATCGCATACATCAGTAATTATTTATTATCAAGCGCTCTCCGTCGCCACAACCCACCGAAATGACAGCCTATTAAAAATTATACCCCAACACAGGCAAAATGCTGAACCTGAAATAATTTTTATATGCTTGTAGTGGCCTACCCAATAGCAATGAGCACATGCTTTAATATCTTAATGCAACTCGAGTTAATAGACACTTGTAACCTTAATTATGTCTCACGTGATGGCAGTGGGAAATTAAATATATATAAATATCTAAATAAATTATATATATATATATATATATATA
>SCHK01052626.1:4292-14594 GCA_004124795.1 Poropuntius huangchuchieni
AACAATTCTGAAAAATGTATTATAGCTTTCACAAAAATATTAAGCAGCACAACTGTTTTCAACTGTGATGATAATATGAAATGTTTCTTGAGCACCAAATCAGCATATAAGAATGATTTCATATAAGATGATGGACCATATGACACTGAAGACTAGAGTAATGGCTGTTGAAAATTCAGCTTTGCCGTCACATGAATAAAAGAGTTTAATTGCATTAACATTCCACAATATTACAGCTTTTACTGTTTTTTTTAACAACAAATAAACGCAGCCTTGGTGAGCATCAGAGACGTCTTTCAAAAATATTAATAAATCTGACTAACTCCAAACTTTTGAGAGCTAGAGCACGTATGCTTGCTTGTGTGTTGGTGAGATTGTAAGTGTTTAATTGAGTGTCTTACCAGGGAAAATAAATATAAAGAAAGCGCTAATTCCCCCGATTATGCTGATGACCTCACTCATGTCTGGTACGTAGATGGCGATGAGGAGAGTCACAGTGATCCAGAGAATTGTTAGGATCAGACGGCACCGACTCTCAAACACAGATGTAATTATGGCCCGTCGTTCCCAAAAGCGCAATATTTGAGTTAGAATCACTGACCTGTGAACAAGACGCAATCATTGACACATGAGTGTGTGTACACAGTATGTGTGTGTAGGGAGCTATGTGCATTTTTTTGTGGTTTACGGTACCTTCCCAGCAGCAGTATTATAGGATAGATGGTGATGATCGAAATCCCAAACAGCAGCCTAGCAATAATCATCACTACATCATTTCCAGGATATGACATCAGGATATCTGAGGCTACTTCCCGTCCAAATGTAAGAAAACCAAACACACCTGCCATATTGCAACAAAGTGTCAGTCTCTTATTTAAACTCAAAACATTTCTGGGAAGTATTTATAATAATAACACTATAGATAACAACGTACTCTACAAATATGACTCACCTGTGAGAGTGTAAATAAGCAGGCAGAAAATCATAGAAATGACTGAGATGAAAACCCAGTGTGTAATCTTTTTGTTTTCCATGCTGCTGTATATAGCAATACAAGCTTCATGACACTGTGATATAAATAAAGATTACAGTTTCAGCAATGGTCAAAAGTACAACAAAGAAATTTGCAAATAGTGCACCATTGAAATAATAATTTTATCTCTGCACAGAAATAATACCTGCATAATAATTGTCTAATTTATCTAATAATTTTTTTTAGAGAATCTGACCTGGAAACCAAAACAGATAGTAGGGACCACACTGAACATGGAGGCCCACGAGTCCAATCTGTTACAAATATCCCAAACAAACCACTGATATTAAACTCTTATATGAATAATATATATATACGGACTCAACTTTACAGAAAACATGTTCTTAACATATAACTCACCCTTGACTGTGCTCTGGTGTGAGGTCTGCTGTGTGCTCATCTTTTAGGTAATATTTTGCAATTACAGCTACACTCAGATATGTCGCAGCCAGAGTTCCCAATACACTGGACACAAAGCATTAAACACAAAGAAACATTAAGAGTTAATGATGAATGCAGCAGTTTTTTAAGTGGGACAGAGGTGGGAGACTGAGGGAAATACGCAGTACTTTTCACTTGACATTAAAAAGGCCAGTAGGGGGTATAAAAAGATTTAGGGAGTAGCAGATATATGTGTCAGCTTTTAACACACCTGGTGTATTTCTGGATGCCGATCTCTTTGGGTATAGAGAGCGGAAGGATGATAATGAGGCACATGACAAAGAGTGCAAAACGGTGATCTGTATACCAGTGATATGGCATCTCTCCCTCTGTATTTCCCGTCACCGTCTCATATAGAGACAGACACACTGAAACACACAGACACTTACGTTCAAAAGGGTAAAAGATCCTTTTGTGTCTTTGACATGCTTATATATACACATTCACCTATTAGTTACTCACACTGAAACGTAATGACTCATATGGAACAACACAAAGCACACACAACTTACGCTTATCCAGCTGATCCTGCACAACCACCAGAAAGGCCACAGAGATCATGAAGAGGTTGAAAACAAAGCAGATCTCACACAGATGGCCGATCCTCTGTCCACACACCTCTCGGACCACATCATGATATGTCTTCTGTCGACTGATTGATGAGGCATAGCCGAGAATGACCAACCCACTTATGAGAAATACCAAAGACACCTGAGAAAGAGAGAAAAATGTTCAATTGCTTTAAGCCTCACAATATTCACTCACTTCATATTCTTGTTCAGCTGTATCCTCATAAGCACTGATGTATAAGGCTTTATATGGGCTGCTTTTTACTAAAACTTCCTTGCACATTAAACAACATAGTTACCTTTAAAATACCTACCATGTTTCAATGAAAAACAGTTTTATTTTTGTGAAAATCAGAGAATACTGGGGGAAAAACTAAACTAAAACTGTTTTTAACTTAAGAAGAAGAACTAATACGGAGCCCAAATCAGTATATCAGAATGATTTTTGAAGGATCACGTGACACTGAAGACTGGAGTAATGACTGCTGAAAATTCAGCATTGCCATCACAGGAATAAATTGCATTTTAAAACATTTTAAAACAGAAAGCAGTATTACTGTATCTTGATCACAAATGTAGCCTTACTGAAAAGATTTCTCTTCAAAATCATTAAAAAAATCTTAATAAAACCTTTGACCAGTAGCTATTGAATGTAATATTAATATCTCAAAGGATGATTAAAAATAGCACACATGCTTGTACAGCAAGATCAGATATATAGGCCTACAAGTTTTCAGTGGTTTAAGATATGCCTACTCTTTCCACAACTGATATGAAAAAAAATGAATACATAAAATAATTTGGAGAAAAAAAAAAGAAGATAAACCAGACTAAGTTTGTTTGTTAACCGGTCACTCAGCCAGTTTAGCTGGATGGCCAACTGGTCTTCCAGTCTGACAAGTTAATTTTGTTGTAGCAGGATTATACCTGTGCGCGTGCCAAGTGCAAAAATGACTTAGGCTAACACCTATCAGAATTACAACGCACCATCTCCACAGTGATGGCTGAGTTCACGCCGCCAGCCTTCTCAAAAGCCCATGGAAAGTTAAGGAGTCCCGCGCCGAGGGCTGATTTGAGCATGATGAAAATGGCCCCAAACGATCCGAGTCGCGGGACGTCCGAGCCCTGCGCAGGCCTGGACAGCAGACTGATGCTGCGTATACTCTCCCGGGCCAGTTCCTCCATGCTCGGTGCGAAAGACGAAGATTATCACAATTCTCCAGTTCTGTTGTATTCGAATACGAAAACGATTCGGAAGCTTCCCTCTGGAGCGTTATGTGTCCAAAGCATCCGCACTTCTTCAGTTTAGTATAGTGAGTGAGGCTGTCTCAAGTAAGACCCCTTAAAAATGTCATCCCAAGGTGAGAAATATTGTATAGACTTGCTAGCGTTTGTAACGGTGGGTTCTGAGTCTAAATTATGTTTTTTCTAAAGATGCATGTTTGGAGGAATTTGCATCTGATTTCACACAGGAGCGACTACTTCTTTATCAAACGAGAACCTCGTTTTGTCTACAACTGGAGGAATTCGGTGTTATTTTGTAAAGTGCAGCGCCGTGGCAAATTAATTAGTGCTTATCTCGCGACCCTGTTCGAACCCTTTGAACAAACATTCATTTGAAGCCCATTACTTGAGGCACGTGCCTCTTAAAGGGCCTAAGGCAAACTCAGAGTTTGTTTGTGAACTCCCATTTATTTTTATTTTTATTTTTTTGCTTCGTTTGCTTTTTTCCACTAGCCTATATAATATTTGGATTTGTAAAGCATATTAATTTAATTTATTAAATAGGAGGCTCTGTTACTTTTAAAATGTCATTACCAGATTCCAATCAAACAATATTCATAAAAGAACGTCTACATTTATATTGAAAATATATATTAAAATTTCAATTTAAAACTGCAAATGTAGGCTAATGTAAATATATAGGCTATAAATTATAGATCTCTCTGTGTATTTACATTAAATAATGTACAGGAGCCAAAGAATAGTCTGCATTGAGGTATAAGCGTTATTTTTAATTTTTTTAAAGGTAAACAAAGCAAAGTGATTGAAGTTCACAAAGCAAAGATCAGAAAAATAAGTAGGCTGTTTGTGAACTTCAAGAATTTGTTACACGGTTATACAGAATTTGTTGAGTTTGTTATATAGAGAGACATGTTGACATATAGGCTATGCATTGAGATAGTCTGAAGAAACATTATCTTGTGTGGTTTATAAAAATGCGCAGCACAGTATAACTTGGGAATGAAACATCCCAAATTGCCATACCTCGAAGTCCCGCCACGCCTATCCGACAGATGGCGGTAGAGAGCAACTCGCAGTATTCTTGTTGCATCTAATTCCTCGAGCAAGACTTGAACCTTTGCGCTCATGAGAAGTAATGTTCCCGTAAACACGTGGGTTTATTGAAGATGCCTGTCGACACAAAACGTATCCGTGGACCGGAGGAGTCGCAGTCCCCGTTGCTCTTTCTTTCTCCAGACAAAGCTCCCAAGGCCAGCAGCAGGCAAGGCGTCAGGGGGAATGGAGAGGTGCGGCCGGTGTTTGCGCGCTGCGGGCTGATCAGCCAGGCTAAGGGCTCCGCGTACCTCGAGGCTGGAAACACCAAGATTATATGCTCGGTGTACGGACCGAAAGAAATTGAACGCAAGGACGAAACAGACATGAAAACCGGTCGCCTTGTTTGCGACTTTAGGCTCGCGCCGTTTTCGTGTCTGAAACGGGGTGCCTGGATCCAAGGCAGCGAGGAAAGAGATCTGTCCCAGACTCTACTGGAGAGCTTGCAGCCCGGGATTTGCCTACACAGATACCCGCGCTCTCAAATTGAGGTTAATGTCATGGTTCTGGAGAACGACGGCTCGATCCTTGCGCATGCGGTGACATGCGCCTCTATGGCCCTGGCGGACGGCGGTATTGAAATGTATGATGTGGTGCTGGGTTGTGCGCTGCGGCAGAAAGGAAACACTTGTCTCGTTGACCCATCATACTCAGAGGAGTGTGGGAGCTGGCAGGAGGGTTACGGGGAGAACCAGGGGTGTGTCACTGTGGCTCTGCTTCCCAATCTGAATCAAGTGTCTGGTTTGAATGCGGACGGAGAGATGCGGGAAGACACACTGGCCGATGCTGTGAGAACCTGCATGGATGGCTGTCACAAACTCTATCCGGTGCTACAGCAAGCTCTGACGCGGGCTGTGAAGAAGAAAGCTCCTCCACCCGAAAAATAGACTTTTACCTGCCACAATCCTCAGGTTTTGTTTTGAGGAAAATAAAAGTGAATATATTGTTTATGTGTATTGTTTATCATACTTTCTACACTTAAAGATGCAACAACGTAGTACTAATGAAATAAACGTATCTGAAGATCCAAATATATTTTCTATTATTTCCTCTTTCCACAGGTGTTGATGGTTTTTTATGCAGTGGGTACGGTTGCAAATGTGTGACCCTGGACCACAAAACCAGTCATAAGGGTTTTCAAAAGACTTTTTATATTTATAATAAGACTTAATACATCATCTGGAAGCTGAATAAATAAGCTTTACATTGATGTGTGGTTTATGATAAGAAAATATTTGGTTGAGGTACAACTACTTGAAAATCTGGAATCTGAGGGTGCAAAAAAAAAAAATATTGAGAAAATAGAAAAAAGTTCTTAGCAATGCATATTACAAATAAAAATGTAAGTTTTGATGTATTTATGGTAGGAAATTTACAAAATATCTTCATGGGACATGATCTTTAATATCCTAATGTTTTTTAGCATAGATAATTAACCCATACAATGCATTGTTGGCAGTTGCTAGTTTTGTGGGCAAAAGTCACATATATAAAACAACATGCAGCTTACATGGCATTTTTAGAAAAGATGCATTTTGAGACTGGTAATTTGGTACAGTAATAACCTTTAATCAAAACTTTTATCACAACAGATAATTAATGAAGTCCCTGATTGACTCACACAAATGTGACAGTCAAAACAGTGCACTGAATTAATTTTGATTTTAATGAACTGTCATTAAAACTGATGAAAGGGGCCTGAGTAAAACAGTAAAAATACATCTAGTAATTAAAAAAAAACTGGCACTTTTGGAATGTGAATATTCAAATATTAAAGTGCTTGGATTTTTAGCATTTTTTGGCAAATAAATTACAATACCACATTAAGAAAATAGATGGCAACTAAAATGTGTCTCATTCTCTATAGTAAAACAGACCTGTTGTAAGATTGCTCAAGCAAATCGTAGTGCAAACTGTAGTATATTTGACTGATATAGCACATAATTATGCATATATTACTATGTAATACATGTATTACTGTGTGACAGCATGCAGGGAAATGAGGTAATGAACACGTATGGATGCGATTGTGTGTTTGATCCCTGCACTTCACAGTGTGAGGCTCTCAAGCACGTTTCAATATGATGTTTGTAATTTCTGAACGGCTTGCAATTCTCATCGGAATGCCATAATGACCGGTTCCAGGGGTCACGTAGACCATAGTGTGTTCAGAGACACGGTAGAGTCCACAGAAAAATGGATTCATCAGGAATGCCAGGATGGTGAGGGGGAACAGCTGACCAGCGTGTGTGTGACCTACACAAATGCAAAATTGCATTTTGAGTCCAGGAGAGGACACAAATTAAGCTTCAGCGGCATACTCTTGCATTTTCACTTTACAAAATAACTGATATTTACATACCTGAGAGTACCAGACTGATGTCTGGCCGTTGCTGGAGGGCCTGTTTGGCAGCATGAGGCTGATGTGCAAGAAGAATAATAGGACTCTCTGCACTGCAGCCACTAAGAGCTTTCTCAACATCCATGCCATGGCCTGGGTATCTTTAACGAAAGAAACACCATGAACATGAGCCCAGTACAAGGCACACATTATGCATCAGATTTGTATGTATTCAAATGAGCCTGACAACGGCATCAACGTGGACTGACCGAAGCATGCGGGCCTCAAGGTCATCAATGCCAGCAAGGCAAATCCAGTCTTGCGTTTGTTCAGGACGGAACACTTTTGCATGGCTGTTATGAAGAGCTTGAATCCCCATTGAGTGCAAGAGCTCAAACCAGCCTTCAACATCAGCAGTGTAGTAGTCATGATTGCCTGAAAGTCACACCAAAATGAATGTGAGGATGTGCACAAAATGTTCATTTACATCCTTTTCATAAGTTTCATAAGTTTTGGCCCGAACCCAGAGTACCCCCCACCAACAGGTTAGGATAGGAATAGTTGTAAGTGGGGAGATGGGGTGGTGGAGGGATGCTGGAAAACTGTCAATGAACAGAGGTAAGTCTGCTGTGTATATATGCACTCCTTATCTTGTGAACTAGGCTGATTACTCATTGTGCTCCTCTCGTACTAAGGTTAATTATCTGAACTTGCTCCTCCCGAACTTTGTTAAAGGGGTCACCTCAATGGGCTTGTTTGCACAAATCATTTGTGATTCATCTTCACCTACAGAAAAAGTGAGTATAAGGTTTTTTTTTAATTTTGAATGAATGCGGCTGAAGTTTAGGTCTCTCAGAGGACTGTGCGTCACCCCACGGAAGAGAGGGGCGGGGTGAGCAGAGCTCATTAGCATTTAAAGGGACATGCAACGAAACGGCTCACTATGAGCTGTTTTTGACAGGGTAAAGAGGGTATTGTTTTTTTACACTACCATTGAGAAATTTTAACCAACGCACATTATAGACTTTTCATTAAGACCCTAAAGAATCATATCAAATTGTGGAAAATGGGCATCCGATGACCCCTTTATTAAAACATCATGTATCAAACAGCTACTAAGACAGACCTGTAACAAAATAGGAGCCCAGTCGAGCCTTCATCTGTCCCAGTGGTTCTGCAGCACTCCTCAATCGAGTCACCTGAGAGTCAGTCAGATCACCGACAATCACCACCACATCTACAGCAACAAACACAAGGAGTAAAATTCAATATCAGGTACATGTTAAAGGGATAGTCCACCCAAAACATGAAAATTCTGGCATCATTTGCATGTAGTTACAAACCTGTAACACTCACTTTGTTCTGCTGAACAAAGATATTTAAATTTTTAATACAATGGAAGTAAATGGGAATGAATACATTTTGCTTACCAACACTCTTAAAAATATCTTTAGGATCAACAGAAGAAAGACAGTCAAACAGGTTTGAAATGACACATGAGGGAGAGTAAAAGATTATGTAATTTTAATTTTTGGGTGTGGTATCCGTTTAACACTGTAAAGATTACACTGATACCATAACTGTATAATTATAATTACCTGGGTTCAGCTCATTCACCATAGTCACAATGCGCTGCAGTTTGGAGCGGCCTACTGTAGGTCCCAGATGTATATCGGACAGAAGCACCAACCTGAGCCCGTTCAAAGACTCGGGGAGCTTCTCTACAGGGATCTCCACCTCAATAACTCGTGGAGGCTGGGCTGCATTTACCAACCCATACACTGCCAGTATTGCTGTTAATATCATTGCCAACACTATATGACTGACTGATCCGCTAGCGACAGCATCCTCTCCTCCTCGGCTGCGGGAGAGAAGCCTGCGAAGGCGGGTAAGGCAGCCAAAAACAAACAGGAAGAACAGTAGGATGACATAAATGCCCAAGCAGGAGAAACTCAGCAATGATAACCAGTGTGGCTCAGTGTCCACTAGGAAAAACATGCAAAGGTAGCTCCCGTGCACCAGAGTAAGAAACAGCAGGACAAGAAGACGCCAAAATCTCTGCGGGACAGAAAGTGCACCTCTGGCTCCGCACAGCCGCCGCACCACGCGCTTCCATATGTAGAGAGACCCGAGGAGCAGCAGGGAGTTAATGAAGAGGAGAAACTGAACGCGAAACAACAAAGCACGCGTGTTTTTGTCCACCCGCTCAGAGATTAATGTTCTGGATATAAGTATAGAGAAAAAAACAACTCCCGATGCGATTCCTACTTTCCCCTCGGCGGAGAGGCGCCCAAATCCAAACATACTGACCGTCATGTGCTCGGTCACAGACCCCGGCACAGTCTGTTGCAACTATACTACATTCATTCTTCTGACAGCACTTATAAGAACGATAAAAGAGCTCCTCATACCTGTCAGTTCATTTGAGTCATTCTCTTGACTGGGACATGGGAGAGAACAAACTACTTCCGCAGACAAAGACGTGTGATGGCTGCTATGATAACAACATGAAGAATACTGTTGCGGTTCGCGGTTTCCTACTAGAAAGGGCAAACAGACATTGCTATACACTCAAGCTTGATAAACGTCCGCTACACAATTCGCAAACGTGTAAACAAATTAAATATAAACACGTCGACCATTTGACAGCGTTTCTTGTCTGCGTGACAAGTGTGTGCGGTAATATCATTGGCTCGTCATATTACGGAGGCGTGGCTAATGTGACGCTCTTAATTCTGATTGGAAAGGATGGATCTCAATAATATTATTAACACAAATATGTAGGTAACGAGTAATATAGGCCTATTCATTTTCAACTTTTTTTTATTACATTAAAACACCGTTTCCTACCGTTTGTGCTTTTGTAATCATTGTTCAGCATCTGACTTAAAACGTTATCACCTAAGAATGAGCTGTTTGCTACATTTATAACCAAAGTTTGCTAAATTTTTTTGTAACCAACTAACACTCCATTTCTGCTTTTTTGAAGCTATTTATTTATTTAGGTCAGATAACTTATGGGTTTGATAATGTGATATAACAAAAAAAAAATGTAATCAAATAATAATAATAATAAATGACAATAACTTTAAATATACACAAAGTTGAAGTTCTTGAAGGAAAAATGTTTTCAGGTTGTCTTTGTGATGTCTCAATACTTAATACACACAGTGTCAAATGTATACAGGCAAAACAGCATTTATATTTTAGGAATGGGTCTCTCACAATATGACCATCATATGTGACCCTGGACCACAAAACCAGTCATAAGGGACAATTTTTTTTTATTTATTTTTTTTTATTTTTATTATTATTGAGATCTATATAACAATTGAAAGCTGAATAAATAAGCTTTCAATTGATGCGTTGTTTCTATTGTTAGGATAGGACAATATTTGGCTGAGAGACAGCTATTTGAAAATCTGGAATCTGAGGGTGCAAAAAAAATCAAAATATTTAGATTCTTTAAAGTTGTGCAGTTTAAGTTATTAGCAATGCACACTAATTAAAATATTAAGTTTTGATATATTTACGGTTGGAAAAATATCTTCATGGAAGATGATCTTTACTTAATATCCTAA
>SCHK01052796.1:0-11061 GCA_004124795.1 Poropuntius huangchuchieni
GTGTGTATTTATATACATAATAAATATACACAGTATACACATTTATAAAATCGTTTGACAGCACTAAATATATATATATATATATATATATATATATATATATATATACTGTCAAACGATTAATCACATCTTTTGATATTACTGTGCAGTGGAAAAATAACATGATCAAAAATAACATGATCACAAAGCTTCTGAATTCTATTAGATTGCTCAAAAACTGAACCAAATCCTTTAAGCTATGTTTAATACCTTTTGAGCCACAACATTGTACATTCAACACAATAGCTCTGTATTATTATATTCTACAATATATGGAAGAAACCTATTAGTTTGACTGAAATGTTATTTCAGCCCACCATCAGTTAGAATGAGAGGAAATGACATTATGTAACTTACTAATAGCTGTGACCGCAGTTACTGTGCCGTATTTGGCGAGACGATTTGACTTCAGTTCCTCCCACAGGTGAGTTACTTGAATAGAGAGATACATGTCATCTGCTGTGATGGGCTGTCAGCTCTGCTTTCATTTTATTTTCTGTCGTACAGTAACTCTTTTTTTTTTTTTGCTTACAAAAATCTGCACGGCCACCGTCAAGCTTAGTGCCGGCTGGCTAACACATCTAAGCACCCTGCATTTAAGGCTGGGTCAAGGTTTTATAAGAAGATTAAGTCAAGATCATGTTAGATTCCATGGCTTATGCTCAGACAGAAATGTGAATAACAAAAACAGTGATCTAAACAATTTCTGCTTTTAAAACGGAAAACTGTAATGCAGATTTTCGTTAGATGTAAAAAAAAAAATAAAAAAAAAAAATAAAAAATAAAAAAGTGTTTTGGATTTACAGCAGTCTAGGGTATTTGAAAACAGCTCCTGATCTTTTAAGCTATAAAAAGCGTTTTAGGGTATATTGCATGGGTCATGTGGCCTTCCCTTCTATGGCCTTACTCATTGGTTTGGCACTATTTTTATGATTTTATTATAGCTGCCAAGATCAGAAATATGGGAATGTTTGGATATGACAAATTAAACAAAAATGAATAAGTCAGGGTTGCATATATTTTAAAATGTGCTTTCTTATTACATCTTAATTGTTATAACCATATAAGTTTGTAAACAAGACACATGCACTTGAATATGACCTACTTTTTTTTTTTATTGAGTCCCAGGCTAAAAAAAGGTTGTAGTTTATCCAATGACTATTGCAAAACAGGCTTGGACATTCTTTTCCTTTGAATTTTCCTATGGGTTTTAAGAATGGTTTTTTATTTATTTATGTGCAAAATATGGCCTGTGGTTTAAATTAGTGCAAGAGACATTTTTTTCTGCACTTAATCTTAAAAATGAAGTTCCAAATAGGGGTTTTTTGCCAAGATGCCACAAAAACCATTTTGGCTTCCTCAAAGAACCTTTTAGTGAAGAGATCTTAAAAACATTTTCTTCAAGTGAAGAACATTTTAATTATCTAAAGAACCCATTTCCACTAAATAACTTTTTGTGCAATGGAAAGGTTCCATGATAAACAAACCACAGATCCATGGAACCATAGATGCCCATGAATAACTTTGTGAACATAAAATGCAGAGTCAAACCATAAAGGTGAATTTTGAAGCTGCTTTTTAAAAACAAAAAACAACAACAACAAAGTGCTAACAAATTGTCACATACTTTAAAAACACAGCTGCATCATGCCTGAGGTTTTAAGGTATGGATTTGAACAAAACAAATCTTATTTAAGTTTTATTTTAAGTTTTCATCATCCTGAGAAATGGGAAAGAAAACAAGAAAATCTCCAGGGGAAGCCACTGCTCTGAAATCCAAATTCTATTCTTGGTTTTACGAGTATAAACTGAACCACTCTATAAAACACGAGGGGCTTTTCTTTGTTACTACTTGTAAACGTTATAACAATAATTGAACAAAACACCGATTCGTTCTAAAATCACAAAACTGCGTTGGTGTTGTTGGAGAAACACACTCGTTTTAATATGAAAGAGTTAAGGTGTTTCATTCGAGAAATATTTGGATAGAACCATTTAATGTCTTATGTCAGTAATTCATCCCTGACTTCTAAACATCAGGCGCCATCTTAGAATTAGTGAAGGCAAAGAATGAAGCCTATTGTGAAAAGAAAACGATTACGCGGGAGCTATTAGTTATGGCGCGAGACTAGCATACATTGACTAAAAGTCAACGTTTTCCTTTCGATGATCGAGTCGTGAGTTTGTGTCGTTAACTGTGCAGTGGTAATATTGGATCATTAGCCTACACTATTTAGCCGGCTAAGCTAGTTACTATCCATACTGTTTAGTGCAGATAAACACTGCCGTTATAAAACAAGCAAATCAGTGCAGCAGATAGCACGACAAATGCTCAAAAATGTGAAAACATAATGCGTAATGCTAATATTTACAGTAAATTGTAATTAGCTTCGATAAAACGACATTATAACATTAGTGCTTATTATTGTGAGTGATACGCCAGGCACCTTTATATATCATTATATGCGTGTAATGTAACAATGACTCTTTGCTAGTACGAACATTAACTATTTAATTTTTTTTATTATTATTATTATTAAATAATGAATAATCACGATCAACCCGCCTTTCTCACAAATATCGCAACCAATCAGTGTGCAGGGAAACACTCGTGGAAGTGACGTTTTTAAATGTTTCGCCTACCACCGCGAGCATTGAGGGAAAAACGTCTGCAGAACAGGGATCATTGTTTTTCCATCATGGCAAAGCCCGCGAAGAATTAAGGGAAATAACGCATTGTAAATTTGCATAATATCTTGCGCATATGCAAAACCGTGCACAAGGTAAGAGTCTCCCTTCTTCTCTCTGGAAGCAGCGCGTCGGTGTTTGTAAAGAAGTTGTTAAAAGTTGTTCAGTCAGGTAAATGCTAGCCCCTGTAGCTATGCATTCACAGCTGCACGGGGTCGCGCTTGAGTGCAGTTAGCAGAGCGGGCTAACGCTAGCCTCGCGCGCGCTCTACGGGAGGGTCGCGAGCGTGCGTTTGTTGTGGCGTTAAAGGGGCTCATGTGTATTGTGACAGGATGTCGATACCGAGTCAAGAAATCGGTTTAGCGGCTGATCTATGACAGAATATAAACAAATATTTATAACTTTGAGTAGAGAATACACAAAACAAGCACTGACAACTAAAATAATTAATATGTACAGGCACATTTTCACTGCTTTTTATTATAACATTAGTACATTTGCTGTTTTGTACCTCCTTAATTATTGCTACAAAATAATAAGTTATTATATAATAAATATATGTATATACGAATATAAAATTAGATTATGATTAAAAGTCGTACACAAACATTAATATTGTCATGTTAACTAATAATAACAACCATTATTATTATTATTATTATTGTCACTTTATAGCTGTCAAATATATTGAGATATGTTCTGCCACAAACATTACTAGTTTTGTTGACAGGAGTGATATAAGCATCAGTCTTTGTTTGCAGAAACATGGCAGAATCAGACCTTTACATGCAATGTGATGAAGATGATCTAGAGCCATGCCAGAGTTTTACAGAAAACAGGGACCAGATATATAACAAAGGTAATTAAGTTTTTTTTTTTTTTTTTTTTACTGCTAGTAAAAAAGATTCTTTATTATGTATTGTTTAAATGTATGTGGTCTAGAAGGCTTTGAAGTGTTTTATGAATATCATTTAATCATATATTCAGTAAATGAATGTAAATACAAATAAAAGTGTTATGCCTTTTGTTCATTTATTTGCTTACTTAGTTACTGTAGTCCCAAGTGGCAATAGTGCACTGATACCAATACAGTCTGATGGCACCTCTGAACCAACATCAGCTACTACTGACCTCACAAATAAAGCTGTGCCTTTGGCGTCTGGTAAGAAGAACACAAGCATGCTTCGAAAAAATATTCCAATGCCTGGTTGAACTGACTATCTAATAAGAGGCTTACAACTTTCTTTCCATGTACTGACACCTAGTGGTCATTAGTTTGTGATCAGAAACACTGCAAAAGCACTGTAAAATAGAATAGCTGTGGGACTCCAGTGTGGAAAGAAACAACCAAGTGTTTTGTTTTTACCTCTAGCTCCTGCTGTTACATTACTGCCTACTGCTGCCCAGCCAGCTGGAGCTGCAGGTGGCCAAACTATCTTCATCAGTGCACAGGTTTTAGTTTTCTCTTTTAATATCAATAAGGCATTTAATCTTCTGTTTACATATAGAAATGTTGTATTTAAGTGATGATCATCTGTTTTAGCCTAATCCAGGACAGCCTCTGGGAGGCTCAGTGAGTTTGGGAACATCACTTGGTTACCTTTTGAATGGACAGCCAATTAGTTTTCTGACATCTGGTAAGTCATAACTCAAGACATTAAATATATAAAATAACTGTAAGGTTAGTTAGTTTGTGTGTGTGTATTCCTCTGCTGCACAAAAACAGTACTGATCTTGCTGAAACACTTTTTGTCTGTCCTCTTCAGCTCAGACACCACAGTTAATTGCTCCTCGGATGATTACCCCAGCGAGTTCAGTACAGCAAACAACCCCTGGAAAAATCTCTACATTGCAGATCCCAGTCACTTTGACCATCAACAACCCCTCAAATTTACAAAGCATCACATCAGCAGCCCCTGGAGTGACCACTTTAAACGTGACACCCTCCAACGTCCTACCAGCCACAAATCCAGGTGACAATTTATGCAGTTTGTATTTCAAATTTAACAATTTAAACATTTCAGATGACTTACCCCTATGTTTATCTTATTTTATTAGGAGCAACAATAAAAGTAATAAAGTTAACAAAGTTTACTGGAACACCTGCAGCTGCTGGTCAAGTTGTGAGTTCATTAGTGCAGCCAAACAAAGCCGCCACCATCCAAAACAATATAACAAACAGAGCTCCTGCTTCGCTCCTGTCTGGAGGGCTTTTTCAGGTCACAAAGCCTGCTCCTGCCACAGCAACTAATGGTCAGGACATTTTTCAGATCTCATTTTTAGTTGCAATACTGTGTGTGTTGTTATTGTTTTAAATATGGTCAGTGTATTGATTAAATATTACTGATTGACATCTTTTAGGTGTTGAAGTGGATTGTTCACCCAAAAATGAAAATTGTCATCATTTGAATGAACTGAATCGAGCTATATCTAATTCAGGCTTTTGGCTCATCCGTACTTTGCCATGCGAAAACAACCTCATTGGTTCTCACGTGTCAATCAAGCATGTTTGAGCTTCCATTTACCATATTTAATGAGCTCTATGTATGTGCGTTGATCAAGTTTACATGCGAATAAAAGAGATTGTCTTTTCAGAAGACTTGGATTTCTTTCACAGTCTCTTTATGAACTTTTTAAAGTGTAAAATTTCCGTGGACATTTTATAGAGGTAAAAGAGTCTCTCAGTCTCTTTTCATTTCCATATTTAAGATGACCAGAAGTCATATAGATTTGTAGAGATGATGACAGAATTTTTATTTTTGTGCGAACGACTTTGCGAAGGAATTGATGATAGTATCTTTGTGTTACAGCATTGAAGAGAGGTTTCAATTCATCAAAATTCTGTGTTCGCTGCAAAGCGTTTTACCAAAAGATTCAGTCCCTCCGTGGATACTACTGTGTAAGTTTTTCTTTATACCCTTTTGAGATTAAATGCCTATAAACAATGCTTTAAATCAGGGGTTTTGAACCTCTGCTGTGGTGGTCCTTTAAACCTTTTGCTGAGGTCTTTACTCATATTAATTTATCTTGTTCCCTGTTTTCCAGCAATGTAATCAAGAACTTATCAAGAGCGTCCGGGACTTGACAGCCCAAACTAGAAAAAGGATCAAGCGCTCGAGTGACAAATCCCACTCAAACCCCTCCACATCCAAGACTCCAGTTTCCTTCTCCACATCTTCAGAAACGTCTCTAAAACACGTCACCACTTCTGAGATACCTGAAGGAGCGCCTAGTCCTCGCTCTGGGGATTTTGATGAGCAGGGCAGAATGATCATGTTAGTTGAAGACTTCTTCTATGGGCAGCACCCTGGCCAGCCTGCACCAGTAAGACCCAATGCAGAGCCGGTCATGATGAAATGCCAACTTTGTGACAAGAAGGTGAAGGGCAACATCAAGTAAGTTGGTTTTCAGTTTGTTTTTGGAGGGGAGTTGTTGGTATCGATAGATTTTTCATCCTTTAACCCTCATTTTAAAGGCTGATGAACCACACAAAACATCACATGGAGTTGGAGCGCCAAACAGGGGAAGTAGACTATCATACTATGTGCCAGCACTGCTACAGAAACTTCTCCACACCTTTCCGCCTGCAGTGCCATGTTGAGACAGTCCATAACAAAGCAGAGTCCTCAAGTGAGTCTATACTCCTAGAATGATATGTCCTCAAAATATTTTAATATGTTTGAGAACTAGGTTGTGAACCATTACAGACTCTAGGTAATTTAGTGTAAACTTTTAACATTTCATTCTGTTATACAGAGGTGTGCAAGATCTGTGAGTGGTCCTTTGAGAATGAACCTCTCTTTCTGAACCACATGAAACATGCGCACAAGCCTGGCGAGATGCCCTACATGTGTCAGGTGACTGATTCTGATGTATTCAGGTTTTATGTCTTTCCTCTCAGCAACAACTCTTTTGTCTTGAAAACGTTTGTGTAAATCCAATTACTCTTGTGTACTCAGGTGTGCGAGTTCCGCTCCTCTTTCTACGAAGATGTCATAAGCCACTTTGCAGAGCAGCACAAGAACACCTGCATCTTATTGTGTCCCTTTTGCTTAAAAGTATTTAGGTCTTGTGGCGGCTTCCAAATGCACTTCACTAGACATCAGGTAAAGAAAGTGCTTAGCACTACAACATGCTTTTATTATAGATAACAAGTTTTGAGATATTAAATCTCAAGAAAGACTTCTAAGATCCTAAACTAATGCTTTACTATGATTAGACTAGGAATATCATATATTGATTGTCTGCTGATTTATTGATTATTGATATAAGAGATGATTTTTCTTATAAATGTCAATATTGGCTGATGTGTCAGAAAGCTCCTGTTAAGGTATGTGTTTGTGCATCCAGAAAAAAACAGCGAGGCACTGTGACAAATGCAGACTTCAGTTCATCCATGAGAAGGACGAGTGGCATCACAGACAAAAGTTTCACAGGACCTTTGTCAAGCCCAAGCAATTGGAGGGTCTTGCGCCTGGCACTAGGGTTAGTTTATATGTTTTTATCTCCCAGATGCTATGTCACTTAATATTAATTCCGCTACTGATTTATTGCTTATTAACTGCTTGTTTGATAGCATTACCATTTTCCATGTCTGTTTCAGGTAACCATCCGAGCTTATGCTGACAGTACTGACAACAGAGATAATTTAGTAGCACCTCCACTGAATCCCTCAAACACCACATCAACACTTGTAGCATCTCAAAATGTCACCAGTAAAGTCATTCCCACGAAGAAAAAACCAGTTGAAAGCATGGTGGAGCTAATGGTCAAGTTTCAGAGTCAGTGGTGAGTATTTGCTCTATCTATTTATTAGGGGTGTAACATTACACATTTTCCTATTGAACTGTTTCAAAATATAATTGTATTGAAGGCTTTCGGTTCGGTACGCATTACAAACTGAACGATTCGTTGGACTAATCCTATTACATTTGGAAAACGAAAGAGCTTAAAGTGTGTGAAAAATAATATTCTCAGTGCCACTGCACTCAAAAAGGCAGCCAAAATGACGTAACAGGCAACATGCAGTCTGCCCCATGAAAATCTGCCCTTGCTGGGGTGCGTCAAAAGACAATCCTCTTGTATCGACGATAGCCAGAGGTATTGTCAAAAACAACAATTGTCAATATTAAGAGGATTTTGCATTTCCAATTATTGTAGGCCTGCTACATTCTTATTTTATTGGGCCTATTATTATTATGAAGTTACTTTTTTATTAAATTAAGATTACAATTAATTTGCCCCACAATAATTACCACATAACTGACGCGCTGCGAGGATAACAAAAGATTAGGCTATTTACTCCTCGATTAAAATGTTGGGGTTTTTTTTGTTGGGTTTTTTTTAAGGTATTTTAAAATGGGTCTATTATACAGTGAATTATAGGCTTATAATTAAAATATTAACACTGCAGTTATCAATAAAAATCAATGAAATAAAAAGCTTTTATTTCAAGCACTGACCTAAAAACAACCTGTTTAACATGAAATAAGTTTCTTCAAATGTTTTCCCCACTATGTACGGGCCACAAGAGAAATATTAAGGGAATAAACAGTTGGCTTTATAGCCTACCGTTATCAGCACTTGTTGAAGTAGCCTTGATTCATCTCTCATCATCTCTGAGAGAATATGCGCATCAGATGCTGAAAGCTCTGTCATTGCATTTTTACTTTCACTTTCTGCATAGTGAATTGACTGAGATTAAGACATTCACCAGCATTAATCTTGCGCAAAGTTTGCACGTTGCTTGTGTGATTTCCATTGGCTCACCTTCATGGTTTAAAACAGAAACATTTCCAACATTGCGACGTGACCAATTACCCGCGTACCGAACCGAACCATGACACCACTGTGTTGTATCGAACCAAATCGTGAATTTTTGGGAACCGTTACACCCCTTCTATCTTTCTATCTATATTTGAATTTTGAATTTACTTTTGCTTGAAAACAAAATGCAGATCAGACTTTCTTTAAGATATTTATAGATATTAATCTTCTGACAACTGGCCATCATCTTGTTCTTCCAGCAAGCCAACAGAAAAACACTTCTGCATGGAATGCAACTATGAAATCCCGTATTTTTCCAACCATTTCCCCACCTATGTGAGCTGTTCCCTCTGCCGATACAACACCTGCTGTTCCAGAGCATATGCTAATCACATGATCAGTGTACATGTTCCTCGCAAAAGCACAAAAAAATATATTACCCTATACAAACCCTGCCCAAAGTAAGACATGTTTTTTTTCCCTCTTCCTTTGGTATGCTTGTAATGTTACTTTTATTGTCAATAATTATAATTGAAATGTTTGCAGGAAGGGGCGGTTAAGCTGTACCACATGTAGATACAAAACTCAGGTTGGAGATTTGATGGCCAAACATCTTGCTGATTTTCCTAAACATCAAGCAAGCCATTGCACCATACGGGGTAAGTTGTTTACTTCTGTTTTGACAAAAAAAACTCCAGCTTTTAATAATGATCCTATCACAATCAAGTCACTTACAATATTCCTTATGTTTCAGAAGGATTTTCACGTGGCTATAAAAGGTATGTTGATTTAAGTTTTAAAAGGATAGTTCACATAAAAATGATTATCTGTCATCATTTACCATCCCTCATGTTATTTCAAACCTGTATGACTTTCTTTTGTGGAACATAAAGGGCTTTCACACTGGAGTAACCTTTTCCTCTACAACCCCTAGTTCCTAGAACTATTGGTGAAAGTACCCGCTTTTTGGTGTATTCACACCGCAGGAACTAGGAATGTATTTAGTTCTAGTAACTCCATTTGGGGGAACTAATTTAGATCCTTCTTCAGAGTGGGTCTAAAACAGGGATGAACTATCATAGGAACTATCAGTGACGCAGGTGTGCGCTGATTGGTCAAGACACATACGAAACACTGGCTACCCGGCATTTTTAAAAAGCTGTATAAAAATATTTACTCCACGAACATAGAAAACAGCAACAATGGCATTTAGCTACCTGTTGTCTGCAGCGTTGTATTCTTTTCTCAGCTTCGATGATCTGTAACAATGTAAGTTGTCATAGGAGATTTAGTCAGATTTGTTTATACTGCATCTTCATTATGACGAAACCCACGACACACAACAAGAACAGCTCCGATCACGGCATCCTCCATTCACCGTTTGTTGGCGTTTGTAAATGGCGTGAATAAAGACGTCACTGTCGGATGCTTTTGAGTTCGGTTCGAGGGGGAAATTGGTTCTCTAGGAAACAAAATGCTGGCTAGTTACTAGAACTACACAGTGTGAAAGCCTTTACACAAAAAGATTTTCTGAAATACGTGCCCATGTAATGAGAGTCAATGGAATTGAAGTTGCTAGACATTTAACTTTAAATTTAGCAGAAGGGGTCACTTATGAATTACTGTCATTATAGATTTGTCTTCATCCCAACGGACCTTCTTCGAGGAGGTCAAAGACTCAACAACGGTGTTTTTTTGCCTTTGCAAGTGAAGCAAGTGGACGGGAACTCATTTCCTCTCTCTTCCAACCCCCTTCCTCGACCCAGCTACACAATAACGCTCCCTGCTAGCCCCGCTTTCACAACGTCACTTCCCATTCTGGTTCAGCCTACTGAAACAAGTGCTGTCCCAGACAAAAAATCTGAAGCCAATACAGATGCTTTGAAGCCAACTTTGAATGGAGAGCTTTCCGAAGTTGATACAGAACATACAGCGGAAAACTCATTTACCATGGCACAGCTGAAAGTCGTACTGTATGCCCTCTGCTGCGGGGTCCCCCAGGCCGCCAATCACTTCGACACTCCACCGGAAGAAGTCCAGTCACTGCTTATGAAACGGCAGCTTCAGCTTGATCCCTCGAGAAGCCGAGAAAGTTTCACTTCACAGGTGGCTGATAGCTTAGTTGAATGGGTGCTATGCCAACGTGAGCAACAACTGCCTATCGATGAATCTAACCTGTTTGGGTTCATGAGCAGTCATGGTGTGCAAAATATCTCTTACGACTCAATGGTTGATTTCCTGCTACGCCACGATCTGGGCTTGCAGGCGTTTGCCACATCCAGCAAGTTGCTACCGTATAAGTCCGAGGAACTCAAGAGCTCCTTCAGCAGCTTTCTAAAAAAGCAAGTGACCTCAGAATCCTTTAGGTTGTCTTCTATTGGTGCAATGGATGAGCTTTCCATCTTTGTAGATATGGAGCAGCTGGATGAAGCCTCTGCAGATTCGTCGTCCATGTTGTCTGCTTTTAAGTTGATGGGCACCACAGATCCACTCATAGATGTTGTTTTCACAGCCCTGGCCGAAGGGACGACATTATCTACCATGGTTTTCCTCAGAGGCGAACCTTTC
>SCHK01053063.1:0-13834 GCA_004124795.1 Poropuntius huangchuchieni
GGAGGGCCTTCGATTTTGTGACGTCACACGGTCGAACAGCTCGAGACAGGGACAGGGGAAAACATATTAGGAGATTTAAAAAACAAAAACCCTGGATGGATTTTTATAATTTTAGGATCGTTGTGTACAGGCACTGCCAACACACATTTCAGTACAATCAACTTGTAAAAGTGGATATAGCGTTATATGACCCCTTTAATAGACTTTATCTTGTTACATAATTTTGTTTTCCATCATTCAGCTGTTCTGAACACCATTGCCTTTTAAGATCTTTACCTCGTTTAAACCATCTTTACATTAATATATTCTCGTCCACAATTACAGTACATCTGTGTCCTCTGTGTGACTGCAGCTGATTCCTTCTCTGTCTACTTCTGTTCTTTCTCTTCCTGTCTTTGGCTCTTCTTCTGTTTGTCCTTCTCATTCCTTAATAAATGATTTCCCACGGGCAATCTTCAGCACTCTTCCCGTTTAATCAAATTTTGCTAGAATTGGAAGCATACTGTCACCCCCTCTGCTATGAATTATAGTTTATCCGTTTGTTGCAGCATTTACTGACCAGCGTTGTTTATGTCCCAAAAGTATGTGTGCATGCATATGTTGTGTTTTGTGCTGAATTTGGTAAGCTTGAATAGTAACTGTTTGACCATTGTCCAGCTTATTTTAGTGGAGGCACTTTACTCACTGGCATCGCTGGCTGACGTCCAAAGCCCCTGATGGCTAACAGGAAATAGTCTGGTGGAAGTGGGGTCTTTAGATAATTGCTCAGTAATTTGTTATCCTGCTTTGAGTGGGTTGGATTTTTGACATTTGTGACTATTTCTGCTGTCAAAATAATAGTGAGAATGTTGAGCCTTTCATGATTGTGAAGTTTATGCAGGCTAATAGCCTAATGAAATAAAAAAACAAAACAAGAGAATTCTCTTCCCAACTCTTCCTTCATTTTTGGAGGAAAATGGCTTAAACACTGGCTTAATTTCACAGAGCCCTAGGACAAAATGTTTATGGAAAACCCAACTTTTCTGGGCCCAAGCGCTGGTTTTGGCAAATGATTTTACATCAAGCTGGCAATCCCAAACAGTTGTTTATCTTTAAAAAAAAATACCTAGAACTTGTTTTGTTGTTATTTTCATGTTAGCACATACTTTTTGCTAACTTTTGCTACACTAAACGTGTCACTTAAGATTAATATTAATAGTCCTACTAGGATTGTATGTAGCTAGTGTTGTTGTAATGCTTAAATACAACAGATAATTTTAAATAACTTAATAAATTAACTAAATCATTCTTTCTATTTGGGATTTAAGACAAGTCTGGGGCTATCCTAACTTTCAGTAAGTTATTTACAATGATTTTTCAAGAAGAAAAAAAAAGAAGAAGAATTTTTGGGAATACAACATATTCTTAACTTTTTTTCTTAAGGTAAAAATAAGAAGAAAATGGCAGTTAAAAGAATTTTTTTTTGTTCACGAAAGAATGTTTCGTGAATCTGGGCCCTGGTTCCTGATTGTGCAGAGGAAAGCACTGTGTTATTACATGAAAAATAAATATCATTTCGACCCCGAAGATTTGATAGTGTGGGGTGTACAGTACGTGACCATCTGCTCACATGCTGCTTCAAGTCCTCACTATGTGTTCCTGCTTTTAACTCAAGACCCATCTACGCCAACCGAACATCATCCACTCTCCCTTTCCCTCTCATATTTGTTTTCCAAGTACACTGAGGATTAATGTTCAATAGAAAGATTAATATTGCAAAAACACATAAATGCAAAATAACAAGAAATTCATTTTTCCTTTTTACTGTTTTGTTTTGTTAAATGATGACAAACACAGTACTAGGAAATATTATTTTCAGAAAACATTTTATCTGGATGCTACGATGATTGTCCACTTAATAGTTCTCCAGTAAAACACAAACTAGAGAAGATAATCCACTTCCTGCACTTATGCACGTTTCTAACTCTGCTTGTAAATGTTTCTCCCAATGTGTAAGCATGCATTAAGTGGGCTAATGGCTTCTGTTCGTTTGTTGTAACATTTGCAGGCGGTCATTTTTGTTTTGTTTTTTTGAAATTGTCAACGTCAGTTGCATGTAATACGCAGGTCCAGAATAAAGCCTGTTTTTCTGTGGCTATTATAGTAAAGGTCGAAGGCTGACATGTGATGCATTAGTTGTGCACGGTCTTGATGTCTAAATGGCACACTCATTATGATGGACTTCTACCACCGCATGTGATGGAGCAGTATAACGCTGGTCCGCTTCCTGCTGTATTATCCGTCTCACTTTAGTGACTCGTACATTTTATTCCTGACACGCTGCGTATGTTTTTAATCCCAGAGGCTTCTGGGAAACAGTACATCACCTAATCAGCAGTAAAATGTCTGGCAATATTTCTTAACAGCATGCACAGTGTTCACACCAGCTAATGTCCTTTTATATTTCACCTCCATTTTTCAGAGATATTTCAGATTGATATCGCAATAACATCTGAGTGGATTAAAATAAACTGTGGTACAGGTTGACTTTTATTTTGCTAATATTTATTGAACAGAGCACAGGAAATGTTCACATAAAATTGAAGATTCAGGCATCAATTAAATTGAACAAAAAATGACATTAAAGACTTTAATTAAAATTTCTGTCTCAAATAAATTCTGTTCTTTTGAATCTTCTATTCATCAGATAATCCTGAAAAAATGCGTTACCCTTTTTCCACAAAATATTAAGCAGCACAATTATTTTCAACACTGATAATAATTAGAAACGTTTCTGAAGACTGGAATAATGGCTGCTGAAAATTCAGCTTTTCCATCACAAGAATAAATACCATTAAAAATATATATATTTGACAACAGTTATTTAAAAGAATCAAAAATATTTCACAATACTACTGTTTTTACTTTGTTTTTGATCAAATAAACGCAGCCTCTTGGTGAGCATAAGAGACTTCTCAAACATAAAAAAGCATACAGAATTAATTATAAAAGCATACAGAATTAATTACTATGATCTCCTCTCTCAGGGAAACTGGCACTTTTATGTTCTGTTATCTGTGTTGCAGTTGCGATTCCCATCATTTATTTAGACCGAGGTTCTTAGATCAGTGTCGGACACATCACAGAGCGCTTTAATGAAGACTATCCAGTAACTGGCTTATTATTCTTACGCCCTGACAGCCCGTAGTCCATTGTGGCGTTACAGACTACCTGTGGTGTCAGTGTATCGATGTGCAGAGCGATTATGAGTCTGTTTGTGGGGTGGCTGGACTGTGTTTCTAATTGAATGCCGCTGTTTGTTCTCTCTCCCGCTGAATGGTTTTTTTGTGTGAGTGGAATGCCAGATTTAGGACCGCTGTGGTCGACTGATGAGAAAGTGTTTGTGGTCATGGGAAGGCAAGATAGATAGAGACATAACACATGATTGATGCATTGCATTAACCACCGGTCGGCTGTTTTCCAGGATTCCATTATCTTAAAACCTTTACGTGCAACAACAGGAAATAAAATGTGCGTGTGAACAGTGTTCTTGGTTGTTTTCCAGTGATCTCGGCTTGATGTACTGTTTTGTCCCTCAGGTTGGATCGCTATCTTGGGGGCTCTGTGGTTACTGGTGCTGGCTGACATTCAGGACTTCGAGATCATACTTCACAGAGTGGAATGGGCCACCCTGTTGTTCTTCGCGGCTTTGTTTGTGCTTATGGAGGTACTGTATGTTCAACAAACACCCACATATCCCAGTGTTCTGTCATCTGTTACATCACAGTGATGGCTAGTCATTGTTTACCAAGATCAGTTTAGCTGGTCACCAGCCCATGTCGTGTTTTGGATGCTGGTTCGGAGCCTGTCATGGCTCAAACGCGCCCCCTCAAATGTATTTCTTAATGCAAACAAAAAATGTGATAATAAAAAAGTAAATTCCCCTAAAATATGATTTAAAAAGTGGTGCTGTCAAACGATTAGTCGCAACTAACATAAAAGTTTTTATTTAAATAATATATCTGTGTGCATATTTATTGTGTATACATCAATACACACACATACAGTATATGTTTTGAAAATATTTACATGTAAATATTTATATTCATATAATTTATATTATAAATATATTTAATGTGTAAAAGTAACATTTTTCTTAAATATATACATGCATGGGTGTGTGTGTTTATATATACATAATAAATATACAAAGCACACACACATGTACTATGTGAACAAAAACTGATATTTTGGACGCGATTAATCATTTGACAGTACTATTAAAAAGATTTATTTTAGGCTCTAAATTAATTTGCACAATTATTGTAAGAAAATGTGTTCTACTTATTTTTTATTAAATGTATCTTAAATTTTAGATACATACACATTTCTGTCTGTTTTTTTTATATTTACACACTTTTTTTTAAGTGTGAAAAAGGAAAGAAAATGCTAAAAAAATGTAATGAAAGATATATAATAGTGTATTATGTATATTGTACGCTTAATACATTTTTATTGTATATCTGCATCTATTTTTCTTATTTCCCCCCCTAAATTTAATGTTTTTTTTTTTTTATTTACAAACCCGAGGGAAAAAGTGCATTGTTATAGAGAACACAATATTTAAAGTGCTTTGTCATGAAAGATAAAATATTAATAGTGTATATAATAGCGCATTGTTATGTTTATTTTTATCAGTCACATTCATAAATAAAGAAGGAGAAAGAGGGTGACTTAGAGATTGGGAGTCTAAGTAAGGAGAAAGTGAGCATGTCAGCAGCAGAAATGCTAGGTTTGCTGTTTGTGTTGGTTTAATCCTTTGTTTTGTTAGGAGGACAGTATTCACACAGGGAAGCCCACCCCTCGGGCCCAGTGGGGAGCTTAACGCTGCTCCAAGATAAACTGTTTGCCCTCTATAGCAGAGCCAACATTCACAATCACTCATACCAGTGTGCACCGCAAGCAGCGAGACAAAAATAGATGAATACTGATATTCCACTTTCATTGTTTAAAAGATGGAAAATCAGTGCTGTCAGGTTAAATGTCTGTTGTTTTGGTTTCTGGTCTGTAGCTTGATTTTCTCTTTGGTGTGTTTTTAAGGCCCTAGCACAGCTGCAGCTCATCGACTACATCGGGGAGCAGACAGCAGTGTTGATAAAAGTGAGTATTTGCTCCAGAAGTATTTGATACAGTCTTTGGGGGGATTTCACTAGGAATTTATATTTGCATGGGCTGTCTGTGTTGCTTTGGTGCTCGACTCACTAAAGGTGTTATGCAATCAGCACAAAATCTATCCCAAAAAGTGGTGTTAAATCTTGGGTGATACGATCACAAGTGGGAAGGCGACACATGCTGTTTACACCTTGATGTAACATTTCTCAGATGTGTCTCCTGTGACCACTTGTGATCGGATTTTGAGGGAAAGGTCTGTTTCTGCATCAGAGTAAAGGCAGATTATAAAAGTAAAAATAAGAAGATAGTCATTGCAAGTCACATGGTAAGATATGATGTTTAAACGGCAAAATATGGTTTGAAATAAGGTCATTTTGAGATTAAAAAAGTTACTTTCTGAGATATAAAATCACATTTTTAGATATAAAGTTGCAATTACCTTTTTATTTAGATAGTCCTTTACTGTTGCCCGAGGTCTGTATGTTATGTAAAAATCCCATTCATTTTAGGGTTGATTTTTTACAGACTTAAAAAAAACAAAACAATGTAAACCAGCCAAATGAACCTGGCTGAAATGATTATTATCTTTGATCCGATAGTAGGTCTATGTGGTCCATAAATACAGAGATTTCCACAGACCTGGAAGTGTCCAGCTCTGCCTGGCTGGCGATCACACTCTGATAGACCCGTCAGCTTGTGTTTGGTGTGTGAGCCTTTTACAATCACCGTAATTATTCATGACAGGTGCTGCTGTGGAGCTCTGATGCATTCAATCCAATCAGCAGCACCAGGACCCCCAAAATCTGACCATGTAGATGAACAACCAAAGAGAGAAATAGCGTGGAAACGACTGAAATAATAAGGTGTTCTAATAAACATGCTTATATAAATGTTATGGTGTGTTTTCACATACGCACGTTATATAGCTGGATTGAAAACAGGCATATGGTGCGAGTGTGTGTTTATGTCTGTTTGTGTACACATGTTGTGTTGTATTTCGGTTTATGAAAGCAACAGAGCGTGAAATAATGAATCCAATGTGACTGTGTCATGAACACATTGTCTGCGAAGCCTCCCACCTTTGTGTTGGCATCTACGCGCCTTTATGAGACTGACAGAGAGAGAGGGTTTGTGAGCGTGTGTGTGTGTGTTTGGTTGTGACATTTTATTGTTATCTTCTCTCCCAGGCAGTGCCAGAGGACGAGCGGTTGGCCATCGCCATCATTTTGGTCATGTGGGTCTCAGCACTGGCCTCCTCTCTTATAGACAACATTCCCTTTACTGCCACTATGGTAAGGAACTCCCTTACTCCTTCAAGCATACAAATATATAGTTAAAAAAAAGAGAAAAAATAGCTCTAAATCACACTCTGGTTTGTCTGACGTCTTTCATACACAGACCTTTTATTAGTACTTGGACTTATTTTAATATAATTTAAAAGTTGCATGAAGATATTGATTGAAACTGAATGTAATCAATGTTGTTATTTTAATATTTTAAACTTAATTTTACTACCTAAAGTTTAAAAAATGAAAAGATTCAAATTCTTTTATATATTTATATGATTAAAAATACAAAAAAACTGTAATTTAGTGAAATATTATTGCAATTTAAACTAACAGCTTTTATTTTAATGTACTTTAAAATATAATTTATTCCTGTAAAGCAAAGCGGAATTTTCTGCAGCCATTACTCAAGTTGTAAGTGTCACATGATCCTTCAGAAATCATTTTGATTTTCTTATTTATTATCATTGTTGCATACAGTTGTGCTGCTTAATATTTTTGATAACCTGTGATACTTTTTTCAGGATTCCTTTATGAATAAAAAATTTAAAAGAACAGCATTTATTTAAAATAGAAATATTGTGTTACAATATACACTACCGTTCAAAAGTATGTAATATGTAATATATTACATATTTTAAGGTGTTTTTTTCCCCCCTGTAATTTGCTGATTTGGTGCTCCAGAAAGATTTCTTTTTATCAGTTTTAAAAATCGTGCTGCTTAATATTTATGTGGGTACCATGAAGCATTTTGTTTTCAGGAATTTGTTTTTGAAATGCAAATTTCAAAATTTAATATAATATCAAGTATGTATTATTAGATGCTGAAACTGCTTAATTTTCACTTTATTTTCTTAAGTCTTTTATAAAATAGTTCTGCGAATAAAAAGTTATGTAAGGCATAATATCAGTCACCTGATCTTTATCACAAAATAAGACAGATCAGGCCTCTGATGTGAACCAGGATGGTCTTGTATGAGCCTGAAGCGATTTATGTTATGACTGAAGTCCCTTAACTTGACGCGTTGTCATATCTTGCCTAGGGATCCTGAATCACTTCCACATTTTGGACTTCTTTCAATTTAACCCCTGTGAAGAAAGTAAAATGTAAAATGTCCCAATTCTCTTTATTTATCCAAAGTAAAAGACTGGAACTGTTTCATGAATATAAATTAATTAGAAATATGTTTTTTAAAATACTTTCAGTATGGCATGTCACACTGCATGACACTGCCGTTACTGCTTGCCATGTCCTGTCAACTGCCCACGTTCTATTGACAAATAGGTGAAAACAGTGCATCTCATCCTCTGTAGTCAGCTGAAACGTGTGAAAAACAGTAGTGAGTGATGATGTGCTATCAGAGCAGCGCATGAATCATGTGCATCATGAAGGAGCACGTGCTGTGAGCTGATATGATGAACATGGCACCAAACAGACAGAGCTGTGCTGCCGATCGCTCACTGCCAAATGAGCAGAAGGGAAGAATGCAGGGCAGATGAAGAGACAAGTCACTCCAGAAATCACTTAGCATTTCAAAAGCCTTTTCATTTCCTCCTTCTCCAGCGTTTTCCACACGTTTCATTTGATCTGTCTATTTTGACCTCTTTTCTTTCTTACTTTCGCTTCCTTTTTCACCTTGTGTGTAGTAGGGATGGACAGAACTGCATTAGTTGTTAGGTTAGGTGACTAGTTATGTGAACAATAGATGAATACTAGTCCAGTATAATTACCCCCGATTATATATATTTCTTAGGATGCGTTTACATAAATTCGATTGTTGGATGACTAGCCACAGGGACCTGCAACTATGTCCTGTTTAGTCTTATTCTTGCTCGCTGTCTGTCTCTTTCACTCACTCAGTCAAAAAAATGAGAGATAAACAGAGTGAAATGTACTTGAGCTCAGCGTACA
Organism: Poropuntius huangchuchieni; assembly: GCA_004124795.1. Lineage (NCBI taxonomy): Eukaryota > Metazoa > Chordata > Actinopteri > Cypriniformes > Cyprinidae > Poropuntius > Poropuntius huangchuchieni. The sequence goes on from SCHK01053063.1 coordinate 8,350, forward strand.
CCTGTGGTGGTAATGGATCGCATTGATTTTGCAGGCCCCATCACTGTATAAATACAGAAAAGACTTCTCAGCAGTGCCCTCTCACAATCTGAAGCTGGACTAAAAAGACCATGCAGTTAAACACACACTTCATTTCTGTAGAGCACAGAATGTGCCTGTTTTTGAGACCACTAACAACAAAAATCAGCATGTGTTCAATTATTTTTGAAAAGCGATTTGAATTCTTGAATATGCTGGTGTCCTCATCAGACCTCATAACTGACTTAACCCTCAAGCCTCATTTGGTTAACAAGCTTCTTTAGAAAGAACATTTATCTAACCAAAATATTCCGCCATGGAAATTCATAACGGTCTAAGCAGCAAGTTTCTGTGGTGAGACATTGCTGTATTGACTCCATATCACACCATGCATAAAGCAATTTTCAATTGTGCTGACCATGTTTAGGTTCACGTATCAGGCTCAGCGTGTTCGATTTGAGTTTCTATACCTTTTCAAACATGACACAATCACTGACATCCACATGGAGCATTGAACATCTGATCTGAAGATCAATACAGAAGCTGTTTACTTCTGTGCCTGGTCTCATCTGTAAGGGATTAAATATGACATATACATGACTGCAGACATGTCCCTGCTCTCCCTCAACAGGTTTGTAGATGTCCTTTGTGTCCCTGGCCATTTGATGGGTGACTTGTTCTGTAATTGCAATAAGTAAACTGGATCAAAGTGCTTGTGGGGTTTAATAAAGGTGATCATTTAACATGAACATTATTGACCATTCTTAACCTGTTTAATCTAAGGTTCTTTCTTTGTGGTAAACCTTTAACCACGATTGATATTATATTTTCAGGAACCCCAAGTGGTTATCCTGAAATAGATCTACAAGAAAATCCCAAAATAACCACCTGGTGAGAACCAGGATCTAAAACTGAAATTTAAGTAACTGTTTTGCATTTTTTTTATTAATATATTTTAGAATGTAATTTATTCCTCTGATGGAATGTAACTTATTCCCCAGTATTCAGTGCCACACGATCCTTCAAAAAAGAATTTTAATATGCTGATTTGTTAATCCACATGAATTATCAAACAGCCATTTTATTTGTAATAAATACACTAATATTTATAATTGCAGAGTTCTGATTACAGAGACCATGTGTGACAGCTGTAAAAATGTTTCCGTGCCACCTGTGTCAAGTTAGGATCTTCCAAACAGATTAAAAATGTGCTATTTGCACTTCACTGCAAACATAAAACTGCTATTTTCTTGTCAGCACAAGTGTACGGTTGCTTTGGCTCCTGGTGCCCTCCCATCCACGCTGGCAACGCCACAGCTGAATGAACCGGATGGCAAATGTAGTAGAAAATGTAATCACAGTTGTGCTGTGTAATTTATTCAAGTCGATTGCAGCTGAAGCCGATGTTAGCTGGGAGGCCAGCGTGTAGCGGACAAGTGGCTACACACAGAAATCTGCGAGGCAGAAGACATTTTCTGCAAATATGCAATCTTTAAATTACACTACACTGACACTGGTGGGAAGATCGAATGCTTATGTGCCTTGAGAAACGGATGCATGCATATTTGCTGTTGTCGCCACAGGGATGCATTCTCTGCTTCTCACCATTATATGCTTACGCTAAGTACTGATGGCTATAGCCATTGTGGAGTGTTTTTGTCTCGTTTATATCCATGTGGATTTCATGCCTGGGCCAAAGTAGCGACGTTTGGATCATACATGCTGTTTCATGAGATTTTCATTTGCTGTTTATTTGTGTATGTACAAAAAGAGAGAAAAATGGATAAAGAAATATAATGTCATCAACTATTGATTTTCTTGTTCTTGACTTGTGAAGCAGAAGAATATGACTCAATCTGCTAATAGGTTGGACGGCTGTCAGAATTATTGAATATAACACTCTTCGTGACCCTGACATCCACAATGTTTAGTTCTTGACAGATGGTTGTTTGTAATAGGCATTGCTTATTTTTTTTTCTCTTTAAATACATTGGCTATCTATTGAAATGCATTGATCTCTCTCTCTCTCTCTCTCTCTCTCTCTCTTTCTCTCACTGGTAACACAAATGCATTATAAAAGTAGTTTTAATGTATTACCTTTGCCTTGTAATGCACCTTTTATATTTATAGTTAATACATTATAACTCTTAGCAATTTATTTTTACACTATGCATTTAAAAATGGGTTATAATTTACGACAAGATATACTGTAATGTATTACAACGCACATAATGAATAATTATAATTCATTATAGCCTTTAATAACCCTTTATAATGCAAATATAAACAAGGCTTTAATTAAAGTGTTACTAATATATTTATCTGATGTGTTTTTATTTCTTTCACAGATTCCTGTGCTTATAAACCTCAGTCAAGATGCCGATGTCAACCTACCAGTCAAACCTCTCATATTTGCATTAGCTATGGGAGCTTGCCTTGGAGGTCAGTTGCATTAATATCTCTCATATATATCTTATAAGTGATTTTTAAAATGAACATGCCATTACAACAACCTTGGTTCAAGTGGATTGACAATTAAAAGACATCATTGGTAGCATTCCTACAAAACACCTCCTATAGAAGCGAAAAATAATTACTTCGCCTAAATGGATATGTGATATATAACTAGCAATTCATACTAGTAATTAAAAAAAATTATTACATTGTGTCAACCTTAATAAGCTGTGGTTTTTCAATGCCACAAACTTCTTCCTCACTGGCTTTGAAAGCACCACAGTGCACAACAGATCGCTCTACATTTAGGAATGTAGTGTGCTTACAAGGCCATCTGAAAATGCCTCATTGCCTGTTTGGCTCCAAGGACACGGAGAGAGATGTGGCAGTCCTACGGCCTAATCAAAGGAGATGTGTTAGCTGTAGTATCGATCCATGAAATGCTAAGGCAGACTACTGGTTTTGTTGTCACGCTGACACCTTTCAAGATGTGAACATTTCATATGAAGACCATTCTTCTACAAGGCCAAACAACATGCTTTAAGAAATATGTCTTTTAGGAAATGACACATTGATGGGTGCAAACTGCCTTTAGATTTTTAAATTGTTCAAAATCAGAAAATTCATCGCCTTTAAGGCATTTAATCATTAAACTGAAAATGTGGTGTTGACAATACCTTTGTGAAGGAATCAAGAGCCTTCATATATATGTATGTTTTTATAAAAAAAAACAAAAAACAAATCGATATAGAGTATCATTGTTTATGGTTTGGTATGGTAAACCGTCTAAAGCAGAAATTTCTGACATGCTAAAGACACATCACACTGATTTCATCCCAGTTTTAGAAGTCTTATGAGATTGAGGTATTGAGTGAGATTAAATTCTACAACTGATGAATCCACTTGAATCAGAGGTGGGGCAATAAATCGAAGAACACGTCTAGATGCTCCAGAGTACATTTTTCTAGACATGCTATTGATGAAGTGATGACCTCTGTCCTTCATCAGAAAGCTATCATGCCTGTGATTTGAGTTGGGACAGAAGTCCCTCTTCATGCCATGCATTACCAAAGCAGGTGCTACAAAAAAAAACCTCGCTAAATCACCTCTGAAATTTAGCACTGAAGGTCATTTCATTGCTGGTACTCTAACAGACATGATTGCACAGTGGAGAACTTTAAATTGCAATCAGCATAACAAAATCTGCTGTGCACACTGGCACCAAATCAATTCTAATATTCATTTATAAAGATCCGTGTTTGTACAGTGCTGTATTTGTAGAGGACATATAGTGCTATTTAAACATTTACAAATTCTCAGATCCTCTCTTGCAAGGCAGACTCAAGTGATTGGTTAGAGTATATATATGGAAGAATTCACTAGGCAAACATTTCTTTTTTTCATTAAAAATAAATGAATGTCTGTGTTTATTCAAGAGGTATCCAAGATAGTCATTCTTTTTTTTTATTCCCAAAGGAAATGGGACACTGATTGGAGCATCTGCAAATGTGGTGTGTGCTGGGATTGCTGAACAGCATGGCTATGGATTTTCCTTCATGGAGTTCTTCAGGTATTTGTGTTGGGCACAAATTTATTCTTGCACAGATTTTATTAAGAAATAGAGACCTTTTGCGACCAAGTGTGGTATGATACAGATCTCAAATTCCATGCACATTTCCCATTTAAAGAGACATGCTTAAAGTCGTGCCAGTATTTTAACAATTTTTTGGTAATAGTACAATAAGGTTCTATTGTTAGCATTAGTTGACTGCATTAGTTAACATGAACAAACAGTGAAAGGAATCATTTAAAAATATTTATTAATCTCAATGTTAATGTCAACATTTTTTTATTATTTTTAACATTTTTAACATTATTAAAATCAAAAGTTGTATCTTTTAACATTACGTTTACTAAAGGGACCTTATGGGGAAAAAAAAAAATTCCTCTGCGTCAATGATAGTAATGCTAACAGGAAAATTACCCAAGAGTGCCCTGGTGCAAGAGTCAATCCCCTAGCTTTATGTCCAGATGTTTATAGCTTTTCATGTACTCTCACTCTTTAGGGAAAGCTGTGATCATTCCAGCCAGATCTGTTGGCCAGAAGTAGCTTAAACAGGTTCTGTTTCAGGGCACACTTTTCACCAGCAGCTCCGACGATCTGCTGCCTCCGGTCATGTTCCCCATTTTCTTCTCATTATAAAATACACCATTTAAAGGTGGGGCAATATTGCAATCAACAAAAGAACAGCATAACCAGCAGTTACAATCAAAATGCCACTCAACTCGAGCATGTATATGTAAACGTTATGTCGTATAATGTCCCGTATGTATGTCCTCTGCATTTATATAAGATGTTTTGTTGTAAACACATTTGTCTTGCACGCTTCATATAAAATCAATGTAAACTGATCATGTTCATCATGTTCCAAAAATATCCCTAAGTGTGTCTCTCTTTTTAAGAAGTGACAGACCTAGTTTTAGAGAGACTCTTAAGACAGCTTGATTTCAAGCACTCTCTAGCGTATCAACAAATACATCTGAATGTGGAAAAGGAGCTGCTCGCTGATTACCTCTTGGTGAGAGGCTTGCAGAGATATTCACCGTCTCTTTTGATTCGGTTCTCCCTGCTTGTTACCACCTGCTCGATGGAAGTGCTTTCCATGCAAATACAGATGCATGCAGATATCTGGCTTTCTCCCAGTTGGTGGGGTGTTGGTGGTCAATGGTGAAAAAGAGGAGGTTGAATGCACATCTGATTGGACTGTGAAATGATCCCGGTGGGAGACAGTGGGGTCTTTCAATCCCAGTATATAGATTTCGAAAAGGAAGTTCAGACATGCATAGCACAGAGTCAGACATGAAGGCACTTCACACTTTCACTTTTACCTTAGGGATTTGTGTCTTCGGATTTTCTTAAATACTACAACCCCGTATATAATATTTAAAATGGCTCATTCTCCATTCATTTACAATTTATAATATATATATATATATATATATATATATATAT
>SCHK01053144.1:277-11700 GCA_004124795.1 Poropuntius huangchuchieni
GTTCAAATAATTGTATCTGGCCAGATATTGTCCTATCCTAATAAACCATACATCAACGGAAAGCTTATTTATTCAGCTGATTTAGATTATATATGATGTTATAAATGATCTGTTGATGTATAAATTGTCCTTTATAACTGGTTTTGTAGTCCAGGGTCACATTTATGGAATTAGTAGACACTTTTATCTAGAGAAACAATCATAATTTGTCAAATAGCCAATATTTATTATATACACAACTAGTAATGTACTTCAAATGTATTTAACCATCCAATGTGTTTTGCAGGATTGACATGCACAGAGCAAAACTTCATCACTAAGGCAGGGAGTCAGCAGGCAGCTTCTGAACATGGGATCATCATCGTAGCTCCAGACACCAGTCCACGTAAACATCTCAACATTTACAGTTTAGAGTCTTATTGGTCCATCTCTGGAGAGATTACACCCTATTACTATGACTTCTGCTCAGCCTAATCCCAGAGATATATGGGCCAAAATATAATAATTATGGAAACTGAGATCCCTTGGGAAGTCAGTGCATTACTGCAACATATAGATAAACAAATAAGAGTCTCCCCTGGGGATCAGATAGCATTGTGAATTACCAGTTTATGTCAGGGGCTAGAGTTTCCCACCAGGCAGTCATTCCTCCGCTTGGAAAAATACCAATTAAAGCATAAATCAAATGTAAATTATTAAGAAATTATCTAAGTCTGTACTGTTGCAGTAAGAAATTAATAAACCACTGGTTATTGTTATTTCATGTTCTCTTACACAATCAATGCCTATATGGCCTTATTAACACAAAAGCGCATTCTCAGAAAATGATGATTCTGTTCTGGTCAGGTGGCTGTAACATTGAAGGGGAGGAAGAGAGCTGGGACTTTGGGACAGGTGCTGGATTCTACATCAATGCCACCCAGGAGCCCTGGAAGACCAACTACCACATGTACTCGTATGTCACCGAGGAGGTGGGTGTACTTAATAATATGCTCCAAACCCTAGTTAGTCACTAGGATAGCAAAGTGATACTCTAATAAGCATCTATATGAATTAAGAAGTTTTTGTACTCAACGGCTTTATCAACTTTCTCTTATTCTCAGCTCCCACGGCTGATTAATTCGAACTTTCCTGCTGATCCGGAGAAGATGTCCATCTCTGGTCACTCCATGGGGGGCCATGGAGCTCTTATTTGTGCACTTAAAAATCCTGGGAAATATAAGGCATGTATATTGTGTATTTTGACTGCCTAATCATCATTTGTTTGAAATTCAAATATTCAATATGATTTTTTTTCTACGTGTCTGTTTCAGTCCGTGTCAGCGTTTGCACCCATCTGTAACCCTATACAATGTGCATGGGGACAGAAAGCTTTTTCTGGCTATCTTGGACCCGACAAGTCCACCTGGGAGGTGAGAGAATGTTGTATGTTTAAACACTAATGTTCTTAAATGTGTGGTCATTATGAACTTCTTTTATTTTTGTTTTGATAGAAATTATTAATCTTATTCATAAAGGATACATTAAATTCATCAAAGGTGACCGTAAAGTAAAACATTTATAATTTCTGTTAATCAAAGGTTTCCACAAAAAATACTGTTTTTAACATTGATAACAATAATAATTTTTTTGAGCAAATCAAAATATTAAAATTATTTTTAAAGGATCATGTGAAACTGAAGACTGGAGTTATGAAAATTCAGTTTTGCCATTACAAGAAATTCAAAATGTATTCGAATAGAAAGCAGTTTGTTTTTAAATATTTCAATAAATTACTGTTTTACTGTATTTTGATTAAATGAATGTGGTCTTAGTGAGCAAAGGAGACTTCTTTCAGAAACTTAAAAAAAAATCTTACCAACCTCAAACTGAGTAAGTGTATAAAGCAGTGTATAATATTTTGTTTCTGAATGTTTTTAAACCATGTTTGTCTAACATCAGGAATCCTTTCGTCTTAATTGCCTTCCTGTGTTCTCCACAGTTGTATGATGCTACTGTATTGGCTGAATCATATTCCGGTCCTGAGCTTGATATTCTGATTGATCAAGGCCGTGATGACCAGTTCTTGTCTTCAAGTCAGCTGCTTCCGGACAATCTGATCGCTGCATGTTCCAAGAAGAAAATCCCTGTTGTTTTCCGCCTTCAGCAGGTCAGTACTGAACCAACCCATGATGAATAAGAGGAACTGCATGCAGGGAATTCTAGTTAATTATATAGGACCTTGATGTTTAGTGTTGATAGTCACATGCCTCAGCATTTTTGGGGCACATACCACAAAATATATTTTTGAAATATTTAAATGATAAAGAAATGGAAGCATTTTCACTTGGTCTCAGACTGGTGCTTGGTCAAGCCTTTACATTTACATACATTGACTTGGAATATTTAAAATGATTTTCCATTATAATGGTGTTTTTTTAATTCTGTCTTGCTCTTTCAGGGTTATGATCACAGCTACTATTTCATCTTCTCCTTCATCAACGATCACATCAAGCACCATGCCAAATATCTGAATGCCTGAAACTGTGCGTCATGAGTATAGCAACTAGCCCTTGTGCCTTTCAGATCATAACAACAGCTACAGGATCTACACAGCAGGAAATGACCTCACAGCCATGTCCTGACTGGTTCACACTATCCCTCAAATTGCAGTGCCACTCTCTGTATTTTCGTATGCATAACTAATAGGGTGATGTTTAAGTGTCAAGACATTTACATTTCTTTAAATAAAGGCATTTGGTTGTGATTTTGTATTTGTTCTGCAGTGAATGATGGGATTTCCTTCTAGATTTTCCTTCTAGAGCGCATAATTATTTTGCATGTTATTAACAAGCATTCATTTCACACTAAATAAAGCAGGCTAAATGGATCAGACATCTGATCAATGTCGTTTGAGAAAATAACACCATTATTGTCATGTCTACAGTACCTTGAAAATTAAGAAACAAAATAGTCTTTGAAGGTGAAAGTATTTACTTGTAGAAGTTGGTACAAATATTTACAGAGGTTAAGGCAAAAGGTGGAATGACATGCATGCTTTTCCCAAAAACATTACTGTACATGCACTTAAAGTTCACAGAATTACAAAGGGGAAAAATCCCAAACACTGAAGAGACATGGAAAAATAATTCCTATTTATAAAATTAAAGTACAAAACTGTTTAGTACAAGCCTTTTCTCCTTATACAAAGTAGACAAAATAGCCACATAACATTCAGCAGTTAAAGATCTGTATCCCATTTTAAAGTGATTTATCAAACACATTAGTGATCTGATCAGCTGATATTTTCTCCAAATACTGTAATATAAATACCATGCATAATACTATTTGCCAGTTGCCAAAAAGACAGTCCCAAATACGTAAAGTGCAAAACACTGTCATTTCAAAATCAAATCTGCATTTAAACCTCTATCTAGTGTGTGTGAAGTAGGCCTGTTTCACAGCTTCTTCTGTGAAGTGGTGGGGAATGTTGACAGTACAGTAATGACACATTACTGTACATACTGTACTTGAATATAAACAAACTTCAAATCAATGTTTTTAAACTTTGAGGACTACCCTAAAAACAGAATTTCGTAAAAGATACAGCAGTGTATTTATAGGATGTGACTACTGTCTAAATTATGCATGAATTTTAAAAATACAAAAAAACAATCAAAATGAAAGGTTTGGAAAATACCATGTAAAACTACTATCAAAGACCAAAATCTAAGTGCTATCCCGTTCTAATCCACACCTTCATTTTGTTACCATTTGTTTTAATCAAATTATGACAGGTTTATGGTGTAAAAAATCTAGGAAGTTGTGAGTATTATTAAGACAGCATTTTAACCCATAATGCACCAATTTAAAGCTTCTGGCCAGATTTAATCTTCGCTACAGTACAATAATGTGCATTAAGATTTAAGAGCAGATAATATGTTTTGTTGGCAATTACAGTACAGAGATAATCCTTAGTAAATATATTTGTACTGAACGCATGTAAATTATTGTCATGAATAAATAATTACAGCCAACAGTCTCTGAAATTCCATATTGAAGTGTTATAACTGCTTTCATATAAGAACCAAGAAGTTGTTTTTTCCCCCGGTCAGTTCACATTAATAAAATAAATTGTGCTTTAGGTTTAAGTAAAATAAACACCAAATCAAACATTAAAATAAGCACATCAAATATAAATGTTCTGTACATTTTACACGTTCACACACCAATATCACATAACAAATCCTTCTACAAAAACAAAACTCTTATTTTAAAAATACATTTAAAAAAAACTGTATAAAATGATTATGTTTGTAAATCAGTTTGATATATGAAAATAATTTTGGCAACTGTCAAATAATCTCCAGTGAGACATCAGCTTCAGATGTTTTGGTCTGTTTCATGGCTGAATCTGTGAGGAGCTGAAGCTTTGGACATGAGACAAATACGCACAAGTAAAATAAAAAAAACTAACTTACATACAAAAAGTGCCAACATGTGCTCTCGTTCTCTCACTCTCACAAAAGAAACACTCTCCTCAAGATATCAATCACACATAAACAAATGAAAACAAATGTCAGGTATGTCGTTTTCTACTGTCCACACACTCAAACATACTCTTTTAGTGAAATCATACCTGACCGACAGGTAAGCAGAGCAGAGACTGTAAGAAACTATAGTGAGGCCACACCTCCCCTGAGACAAAACATCACCGTCTCCCAAAAACAAGTTCAAAAGTGGTTACAAAAAATATACTTGAAGGACTCTGGGAGGACGAGTGTTTAAAATCTAGATCACTAAAGGCCCAACACAAATATCAAATAGGTAGATATATAAAAACCATCAGGAATTGTGCACAATTCTGTATATCGCTCAACTAACTGTTTAATAAATAAATGTATTTTAAATAAAGCAATCTCATATCTCAAGCTAGTTTTGAGCTAATATTGCTTATACGACTATGGCCTGGGCAACAGTGATCAGATAACAGTACTAAATAATAAAGTAAAGAAAGTGAGGAAAACACGAGCATATACCTGCAAGCAGAGGATCACCTGTTCTAATAGAAAAAAAATTCTCAAAGATCGTCTGGCGGTATTAGTGTGTTTGTGCGACTCATGTGATGAGTGTCTCGTTGCCCGAAGTCTCATCCAACAAAGCTTGGACAGTGATGCCAACTTTGATCAGGCCCTTCTCCTCCAGAATATGATGTGGCAGACATAACTTATCCTGGAGAGAGAGAGAGATTCACAAAGTGAATTTATTATACACAATTCATTAAAACTGAATGCTCTTGTCACTGAATACAGTTAGTGAAACTAATAGAGACTCACCTTGTTTAGCAGTGATGCCAAATATGATATCAGTCATGCAAACAATCAAATAAAAAATGCTGACCCCAAACATTTGAACGGTGGTGTATTATCTTAAAAATGAACTAAAAAGTACAAAAAAAAATATCTTAAAGAAACACAAAGATGAGAAAAAAACAACCCAAACTGTACATTTATTCCTTTTCATTTACAGGGTCATAAAAACCACAAAGCCTTACAAAGTCCACTAGCAACAGCAGCAGAACTGAACACTATACAAGAAGTCTAGAGCAAGACAAACAGAAGCAGCTGAATCGTCAGAAGAACCCACACAATCTAATTTAAGCAATACAAACACTTTTTGCATCTTGCAGCTTTTTTACAAAGGAGGAAATAACTGGGAGAAGATACAGAACAAAAAGTCCTGAACAGTCAATATTGCCTTTATTTTTGTCAAACTGGATGATGAAAGCAATGCCAATTATAACTGCTGTGATCTCGCCGATAAGGTTCAAAGTATTCTGTAGTTTGAGGAAGTGATGTCAAGAGACCTCAGTGACATCGCTGTCTGCTCATTTACTAACGGCTCCCTTTAAAGATTTCTTTTATCTCTGATTAGATAAACAAGGTCATTCTATTATGTGAGATAAAGATCGGAACCTAAAATAGAATCGGAGGATCCAATTAGAAGAGCCCCCTCCATTCTAGAGACAACCTTCAGAGCAGTAAATCGCATAAATCGCTTCTACACTGATTACTCAATTATTAAAATTGCGTAAATCTAATATTTCATAATTTAAAAACCCACCTCGGCCTCTATTACAGATCACTGATAGAATACATGAAATAAATCTTATTCTCCGAAGCTGTTATTCCTCATTGTTTGATTCGGATTAGTCGCATCGCTGTGGAATGTTGCTTATTAAATTAATTAAAAAATAGATTTGGCTCACTCCTGTTCTCACTCTGAACAGGAAATTAAACCAACAATTCATTATTCCTATTTCATCCTATAGATGGCGTTTTGGATAAAAATAACAATGTAATCATTTAAAAGGATATTTAATAATTCCCAATCTAAACAATAACACATCATGCTCTTAAAAACACACCAAAAGTAGCTGCTTTTTACATCCAACAGAGAAATTAGCCCTTATGCTAATGATTAAATGTTTTTAATCATAGATTTAACCTCACCGTACAAGACTTCTGTGCAAAGCAAAGCTATCATGTTGCTTTAATGGCATCTGGGCCTTCACTTACTCGAGTGTCCTGATTTATTTCTGTGAAGCAGACCAAATGTGCGCTTGATTCATGTAGATATATTGCTGATCACTGGCATGACTGGCATGAGGCAAGTCCTCCATATCCGTTTGTATTGTATTTGTATTTTTGTTTTGTCATGCAGATGCTAATAAATATACCACTTACATTGTTTATATGCAATATCCAACAAAATTCAGCATTATCCAACAAATTCAGCATTTCTGCTGAAATTGAACTTTCTGAAACAAGTTTTGTACAGAAGTGGAAGTGAGTGAGAATGTGGCCATTCGTCATTCCTTATTAAAGTGCTCAGTGCACCTCCTGTGTAAATGTTTGTAGAAAGTCTGTTTAAAGAAGGTTTCCTTAGCATTTTGCAAGGACTAATAAATAAGTTATTCGCCAACTAATAAATAACACTTACTCAAACGTGAAAACATTTAAATCTCTTCCTGGAGCACATGTTGTTTTTACGAAATTGTTGCATGTTTGGTGTTACGTATGGTTTCCATCATAGCCGAGTAAAGATGTAAGGGTTGGTCAAACATAAAACTATCCATCCAAAAAAAGTTTTTACAACTAAATGTGCTCCGACTGACAGGGACACATATTTGTTTCCTCCAGGCTGTGCTAATTTTAAGGGATAGTTCACGCAAAAATGAAAATTCTGTCATTGTTTAGCCTACTTAGGAGTTGGAGTTGGTCTCCATTGACTTCCACAGTATGGAAAACAATACTATGGAAATCAGTAGAGACCACAACTGTTTGGTTAGCCACATTCCTCAAAATATCATCTTTTATGTTCCACAAAAGACGAAAGAAACTCATACATCTTTGGAACAAATTGAGGGTGAGTTCCATGATGAAATAATTTTCATTTTTGTGTGAACTATTCCTTTAAGTGAGGCCAACTGTTCAATGTGCTTTCAAGGACCAGTAAATGATATAATGTGTTACTTGTGTGTTTTCAGTTCATGTATGTTATTTAAATTCGCTCCAGCTGTAGGCCACAAACAGCATCACCAGACAGAAAACGTGCAGCAGACTTGAGCCAATCAGATCCCATATTTGCCAGGAAGGGGGTGGAGTCTGAGTGGACTCGGGGATAAGCTTCTTGACCTCTGTCTCTTTCTCCCTGCCACTCTCCACCTTTCCTTCCTTCTGCCTTGTTCCTGTGCTCTCCACCATGAGCAAGGCCGCGACCACGGCCCAGAGCGGACGCAGGTTAAACTGCAGAACGTCATAAGCCGAACAGAGAGAGGACTGAGAGAGATTAAAAACATGGAGGGGATGACAAAGAGAACCAAGAGGAGGAGAAGAGAATGGAGTAATAATGAAGAATGGATGGAGAGAGAAACAAAGGGAGAACAAAAACAAATAAGAAGGGAAGTGAGAAAAGGAGAGATCATCCGTCCGGCACCAGAGAAAGATAAGGAAGGTGATTAGACAGTGATAAAGGTCAAAGGTAAAATGCTTTGAGCTCAACAAACGACAAGAATTCTGGATCATTCTCAGGAAACGGTTCCAGTTGTGTAATAAATATGTGTTCCTATGATTACTTTACTGATAATGTAGTTACCAAGATACTGAAGTCGCATTGTTTGTTTCGCTCGATTTAGCGTATACTGAAACAATTTAAATTTGAAGAATTTTATTTACTTTTTCATCAAAATATGAGTCAATTAAATGTTACACAGTATTCTGGTCAACCAGTTACACCTTCCCTCCCTCTTTATAAAAAAAAAAAAAAAAAATACATTTCTGACATATTTAAGGAAATTATAATATTTGTGTCTTTGTTGACCAGATGGTTCAAACCGTATTGCAGGTTTGCAATTATTTCATTTTGTTCACACACATTGGTGGTATTGCCAATCTCAATAATTCATCTATTTTATGAAACAACATTTTTTTCCCCAAAGAAAATAGGACAGGAAAGGACAAGACAAAGAACGAGAATATTATCTAAATAATGTGGTGTGGTGCAAATACTTTTGTTTTTCTTCAGCAATCACTCTAATATGCTGATGCTTAAACATTTCTTATTATCAATGTTGAAAACAGTTATGCTGCTTAATATTTTTTTTGTGGAAACCACGTTTTTTTTAGGATTCTTTGATGAATAGAAAGTTCTAAAGTATAAATTTCTTAAAAGAAAAAAATATAAAATCTTACTGACCCTAAACATTTAAACGGTGGTCTAAATAATAATACGATATTTGAATGTGTACAAATTAAAGTATAAATTATAAACTTTCTGTGATCATTACAAAATTTGCCATTGAAATAATACTGACTAATATCCTGAACATGGTCAAATCTAATATTACTAACAAATAAAGTGTGACTTGTTACTTTTTCCGTTAAATCGCTTTTAAATTTTTTTCCTAAACCACAGATTTTCAAGCACAAATGGCATCATTTTCTGAGAATGACCCTTTCACTGCGTTCTGAAAAAGGGTTTTCTGTCAGTGAGGTTGAACACTGTCAGTCATTGTCTCTCTTTCAGCAGGCAGCCGTGAGCGGTGCTAGGGCGGATGCTGTTAGCAGGTGCACAGGTGACATGGTGGTTAGCGGAGCATGTGCAGTAGTGAGCAAGCGTATGCCAGGCACAAGTCAAGCTGCAGCCGTTAAAAATGATACAAAGCAAGAAAGCTGTAAAATCCAGCAAAGAGCAGAGCAGGTCAAGTTACACTATTGCAGAACTCACCAACTAGACTAAGTTGATAAACAAGGCAATGATATATAAACCAGTAGTTACCGAACAAACAAGGCCTGCCACATTAGCCCTAAACACGCTAACAGAATAAACTAGCTTGATAAACATTAGCTATCAGGAAAGCAAACACAAGACAAATGGTAACAAAACTAACTGCCATGCAGACCTGTAGTAGCTACTGCTACTACAGACACAAGCTATGACAACTAAAAGCTTCCTGTACTACACGCTAATCAGAATAGCCTGTCATGAATGGCTTGGACCAAGCTCAACTCATAAAGCAGAAGACAACATCTGGGTTCCCTCTAGACAGGCTATTAACATGGTATTGCAACCATTTTTGGTGGGAAGGATGGCATAATTAATAGGAACTTGAGCAAATAAAGTGGACCCAAAATTGACGAACAACCCTCACTTGATTTCTGCACACAAAAATCATATCAACAACAAACATTTTGTCCATGTTTCAAGGGAACATAGACATTGTGCTCATTGTCGCTAGGATAGCTATAATTTCCTCTAGCTTTATCTGGATAGGACAATATATTACGCAAATTGTCACACTGAATTGATGAAATAAAGGTTTTTAGAAACATTTTACACAGAAATTCATTCCACTCATGTGTTATGGTCTGTCGTCTATTTATCAGTACACTGCAATTCTCACTCTCACAGCTCAAGGAAACATGATAATTTATCAGAGAGCAGGTCAGAGCCATTAACAGGATGGAATGGAGCCCTAGAAATGGATGAAGCCTAAAGCCATGATAACATCTTAATACAATGCCATGATGCAGCTCTAGTAGGGTTATATGAAGAAAAAGAAAGTGCCTTTAAATGCTGTTCTATGATCAGTTTTCCCAACATCTATTGACTAGAGAAGGTCCACACAAGGTAGAAATGACTCCAAAACGCTTTCAAGGGCGTGACTGATCAGAGAGCATTGTGGGCAATCTCAGCTGCTTCAACCAATCAGATTAGGAGTGGCTAATGAACAAAATAAGTCAAGTAATAACATGTATTTTACCAGGATTTGTTTTCAAGGAGCCCTGCGTGTACAGGTTTATTGTCAGAAAAACTTATTTAAACTAACCAGACAGGTTTTCCTGAGACTGAAATTCAGATCCTAAATTAAACAGGAAATTCAGTGGAAATCCCCATTAGCAGTCTGCTTCACTGAAGCACAAGTTACATCATGTAAAAAATATAGAATCAGCTTTAAATGGAATCTTTCACCGGTTAAAAATAAGACGAAATTGCCTTAAATGCAAAACAGCTCAATTGCTGTTAATACCGCAAAGTATAGTTCTATGTATGAAACATGAGGAAAGACTGAAACTGTCAGACAATGTTTGTCAAGGTCACATTATTATAATATATTTAAAATAAATGATAACCCAGACAACAATAGTATGATAAATTGTTCCTGATGAAAACTAATACCAGTAAATAAATAATGTTTTTAGTTTAGGACTGCACATAAGAGACTGCTCCAGCAAAACCTGCACAAACAGTGGCCCTTGAGAAACAGATCTAGTTCATTTGGCATAAAAAAAAAAATGAAATATTCACCTCAGGGACTCCCATTTTCCTGCAGGCGTCCAAAAAGTTTTCAACATTTCTGCGACATTTTGCCATGCTTAGCTTGGGCTGAAGGTTTAAAGTATCCATATATGGATGTCAAAAAAAGAGAAAGAGAGAGGAAAAAAAAAAATACACAGGTTAACAAACTTCAGGCTAACAAACATATTAATTAATGAATAACAAATTATTATTTTAATTATTCATCAAGGATGCATTAAATTGATCAAAAGTGACAGTATCTGTCAACTGTTGTAGCACTGTTTTTAACATTGGTCTACTGAGTACTTATGCATTTTTAACTTAAATGCCAGCGTCCATCTGTGAAGATGTCCATCTGTTATACACATATTTTTCCAGCACATATAGTGTAAATATTAGAATCTGCACATAACACACCTGTACATATAAGACTGTCCACTGCTATATGTAACTGTAAATACAATTGTCAACTCTTTATATTGTTATTTCTATTTAATTGTTCTTTTTTTTATGATCTTTTTATCTGTGTTTTTGTTCTGTCACTGTCTTTCTGTCGCACTGTGGAAGCCCCTGTCACGAAAACA
>SCHK01053145.1:215-11612 GCA_004124795.1 Poropuntius huangchuchieni
TCGAGATGCAGAGACAAGCCTGAATCCTATAAGCGATTGAGGTGTTTTGTTGTTGGATGTAATAATGAATATAGCAGTAGTCATTTACTCCCGACATCTGAGCGGCTGTAGAGGCAGAGGATTAACTTACGTTTGGTTCTTAAGGGAATGCGCCCTTGATCTACCTAAATGTGTTTATGTTCACGCGAATCATTCATGATCCAGCTTCACCTACAGAAGAAGTGAGTATAATGTATTTTTATTAATATTTGCAAAAAGGTGTTTTTTACACTACCATTGAGAAACTTTAAACAAACTATGTTACAGACTTTTTATTAAGACCCTAAAGAATCATATCAACTTGTGGAAAAATGGACATTATATCACCCCTTTAAAAGTGATTTTGACAATTGACTTTTTTAAATCGGAAGGCAGAACTTGAGTAGAGCCATAACACTGGGCATTCAAGTTTAGTTACAGCTATTATAATTCATTTGACTTTGCAAATTAGGTCAGAAATGGCATCATGGGGGGATGCTTTTGGCGTTTGGTCACATGTAACAAAGAAAAGGCTACATTAGCTCTAGCGCACACCTCAGCCTGACAATCAACCACCATTGTTCCCTCGAACACTTTCCTTAGGCCACCATTTTAGCCGCTGCTTTGACCCCATGACATTGCTTTCTCTCCACCAAGAGTGGCCATTATTGAGCTTGCCCTCTACACAAACCCACTCAAACAGACCCTCATATCACACAGTCATTGGATGTCTGTTTCTGCTGTTCACATGGAGGGTGAGGAGGGGTATAATTCAGGTTTTACCTGTCAGGAAGGAAAAAAATGAAGGCTCTCTGAGCCATTTAGGGAGGAAAAAGTGAACAGCATTATTTGTGTCTGGTATAGCTGAAGTGACATGAGTCTTTTTCGGTGACAGGCTTCGTCACGGGTCTTTTTGGTTGCTATTTTAGATCCACTTTGGAAGCTAGAAGCATTTGTGCAGTATATTTTCTATTAAGTCTTATTTTGCATGTAGTGGAATTGAGAGAGCCAAAAATGAATAGACTGAAATGAGCTTGAAAATGGTTTTATTAAATTTAGTGTTGAAATGTTTGAGGTTAGCCAGCATCTTAGCCAGGATGTGCAGTCAAAATACTTACTAACCTTCACAGAAATGTACTAACCTTTTTAAATTATCCCATAAAACAATTACTGGGACATGAAGCACCGAATTTATGTTGTGAATGTGAGGCACTAGACATTTAATGAAGAGCATTGGGGCTGGAGGGATCTGATTAGCATAAATACGTTAGCGAGGATCAGCAAATTTAGGTTTATATGAAATGTGTAGTGACGTTTTGGGTTTATACAATGAGCATTGGATAATGAAGAGTTGAGGAAAGTTGTTTTTAAAATACGAAACAGGTTTAATGATGTTGTCATGGCAACGTCATCTCTCTCTCTCTCTCTCTTTTCTAGATATCTAAAACTTGTATTTTTATTCTTCAGGCATTTCAGAGTTAATAATGAATGTTGGAATGGACTTTATGTCAGACTGGATACCTGGAAAATAAATCTTTTTCTGTAACAGTTCTTTTAAATATCATAAATGAAAGTTTGGAAGCCATCCCAAATGTCACATTCCTAAATAATACATGTAAACTTAGAAAGCAAATATGCTCAGAATGAGATACTGAGGGTGGGAATAAGGCAAAACTGGCACAATGGGAACAAAATAGAAAACACTGGTGAAGCAAATGTGTGCTGAATGAAAAGACAAGTTGGCTACTGACACTAGTTGAAAAGGACATATATTTCCTTTCCTGTGTACAGCTTCATCCACACATCTAAGGGTTTCCCAGGAGATTTCAAAACCCTTTCCTTGGCCTTTAATGAGTACACCATCACTGTAGCACCCGGGCTGTCACCAATTCTTGCACAGTTTGAATACAGATGCATTCAAAGGCACAAAACATATTGCAGGAACTGAATAATATGAATTGGAAGTTTGTGAGGTTCAGCATTGTCTAACTAATATCTGTGAAATTATTGGCCTATCAAATTATATAGTAAATAAGAATATTGAAGAAATGCATGTATTATAGGAATTGAATTTCAAAAAATAACACAAAATATATACAGTACACACACACACACACACACTCACGCTGCAGTTTAACTATTGGTATTCATTTCATTTCTCCCCCATTTATCAAATAATATATAAGCCAGCAATATATCTTGTACCTCTAATTTATACACCATGATTTATGGCATTTCATAATTCACTCATATTTCAAAAACACCAATGCTTTGTCTCTGACTCTGTTGTGTTCTGTGAGTATTAATGTGATCTTCTGTGGTGTGAATGCATTGCGATTAACAGATTTATTTGGCAACATAATGAATTAATTAAATTTCAAAGCTCTTTATGTCAGTCAATTATGAATCATTTTTCAGTGTACTTCTACATCTCTGACAAGGGAACTACTGTATATTTCTTCACATGCATCTGCTGTTGCTCTATGTAATAGATGCTATACTTGCAATTTCGTGCTGTAATTCTGATGAACCGGTGTGTCTGGAAACTATCCATTTTAACAATGTGCCGCTAACAATCTTGTTAACTAGTTGCATGAATGAGGTCACATGTCGAGTAATGAGGCCAGCCACTAAGATGCACTGTAATTAGATACCATTTATTGCAAAAACCCATTTTTCAATTTATAGCTCATCATTGTTTGTATAATGTTTTTTATTACTCGTCTAGTTTGACTGACAGAATCTTTGTCGGAATGCATTTGATTCTTTGAAAACTTGAGTAGCAGTTGTCCTAAAATATTTGAGTCCAGTTTTGTCTTACCTCAGGCTGTTAAAGATGGATAATTTGAAACGGGCTGTTGTGCCAGTGTTCATGGTGTGTGAAAATCAAAAGCTAGCGGGATCAATACTGAGCCCTGAGGTTCAAGATTGTGTGAAATCAATTCAGCCAATTGCCATTCAGCATGACAGAGCCTTTATGACCCCTAACCCTCGCATGCTCCATACGTGCAGCGTTTCGACGTATCATGCTCGTGCATATGGTCATCTTATCTCAATGCAACATCCTATCTCACATTATTTCCCCTATAGTTGATGCCAGGTCAAACTTTACTGCTCTTCCGCAGCAGATACTTTTATGTTCTCCACTCTTCTACCTGCAGAGGCAGATAGATCTAATTGATTAAATCATTTGCGGCATCAGATGTGCCATACCCTCCTTCCACGGATTATAAAGCTTTTAAAAAGCGGTGATTGACTCGCACGATGGATTCAAATGAAGCATTCAGGCCTCGTTTTGCTCTTCCACCTGTTTATTAGAGTCTAACCGGACCCATATAACAGTAAAGCTAATATTGATTTTGTTGAAAAACACTCATTGGTTTCGTTGTCACACTTAATGGTTGTGTCAAAACATTTCAGACTTCCTGATAGCATACATTTCTTTTCAAATCTGACCTCAGGGCTCAAAAACATATCTTTTAAGAAGAATGGTTTTAATCTTTTGACAATATTTCTAAGCTGTTATGATATCTAAAACGGACAATATTATATTAAAAACAGAGTCAATAAGCTTTGGAGCTGCTTTTTGTAACCATCACAATCACATGTAGCTGTTTCTGGAGGTTGTATGGATTTTTTTTCCTCTTTTCAGACTACAAAACAAACGTGGGTTTCCTTTTCACTTTGTCCTTTTCTTTTGTTCAAAGCATGTCAATGAGATCCTAAAAAGCACTTTAGGTAATTACAAATAGAAGCCGAGCTTTAAGCCCATGGGAAGAAAACTTCTCACACTCAGCCCTGTGTAATGATTCTTTAGTTCGTTCATCATTTTCTTATCTCATTTGAGCTTCTAGACCTGCGGCAATGACTGTACCAGCCCAGCCCTTGCTAGGAAATCAAGGGCTTCATAATTCAAAAGTGATGTGCTTTTTTTTTCTAGTTTAGCTAATCATTTATGGATTTAATAGTGACTGAATTTGCTCTAGTTTTCATATGGTCTTGTAAAAGGTGGGAAAAAGCCTTAGTTTAAATACATGCCGATAGACTAAACATTTATGTTAATTGTCCCCGCGGTAAGAGCAGACAGCTCTGAAGTCCCCGGAGAACGGCAAGGTCTGTTGATAATTGTGGTATCCTGGGTTTATGCAGATTAGCTAAGTGACTTTTTCTCCATTAGGACTGTGAATCCAAATAATGACATAAATATGGAAAGATGCAAATAGACAAACTGAATTGTCAGAGTTTTAACCTCCTGCACAGTCCTTGGGGATAAACCCCTTCTGTACTGTACACCTGAGAGCGCCAAAAGCAGTTTAATTCAGCATTTCGCAACCACCCACATTATACTGTAGCATTTCAAATGATCTCAGCATATGGAGCAACACTTTATAAGATTAGCCCATTCAGCCGTACTTATCACCACCCACATGCATAGTAATGATTACATACATATTAACTTCACCCAAAACATCAGTTATAGCCCATTATTTTTGACCTCAGATACAGGATCATTTGAAGCTGAAGGCTCTAACTTGATATTGTTATGCTTACGTTACATTTAGATCTGACGTGCGCGTCCCTGATTTCAGTGGAAAGAAACTAATCAGATCTTCTGGAGGAGATTTCCTGCTGCGTGAACTCGCTGATTTCATCGGCAGATAAACTGCAAAAGCTGTAATATCAGAACAGTTTTGGGCATCTTAATCACAGCCCCCCTCTGCTGCTTCCCACACAGCGGGAAACTCCTACTGGAAATAACGGTCCAAAGTGGATAAAAAAGTCTTTGTTAAGTGCTCATTTGAGTAAAAGACTCTTATCTTTTTCTTAAAATGGTAATATGGATTTCAAGGAATTCGAAAAAACATCTTTTAATTGTGCAAATTAAAACAAGACGCATTTAACTTGAAGTGTATTGTCTGAGTGCTCTTTTCTGTTATCAGGGATACAGAGGCAATCTTTCTCTGCTGTAATGAAACAATGATATCGAGAGAATAGAACCCTTCACGTCTTCCTCAGGAAGACATGTTGTTTAGGAAACCTTGACTGGTGGTTCACCTCATGGAGTGACTGAGATACTGCCTGCTTCAGTGCCCATTATCTTCCCTGATTGATAATCATGGCATGAGGAGGGATATAAACCCATAAATGAAGCTTAGCACTGTTAAAAATGTCAGCTCTCGACGTGACCTTGAGCGGAGAAAGGAGATTTCGCACAATTCTGATGTTTGATGAATTCTGTATAGCATGAGAGATTTATATGAAGTGTGACAGAATGTATGGTATATGCTAATTTATTTTTAAGCAGACTTTTTACAACTGTACAAAAAAGTTTGTTTAAAAAATTCATTGAAATTTTGTTCTTCAACCTCTGTTCACAGCTTGAAATTCGTTTCCTGTGAAGATGTACTACAGTTTTTGCAGTGAATGCAAAAATTAGTTGAGATTAATTTAATGGTGTACTTATGAGAGACATTATCTATATTTGAAAAAAAAATACATTGATTGATTGTAGGTCAGAAGTTAATGAAAAGACATGTGAAAGACACTAATATTGTGAAATACTACGTAATGTAAAATAACTGTTCTATATTTTCATACACTTTAAAATATAATTATTCCCATTCTTCAGATAACAGTGTTTTTACCATTACTTTTGATGAATTTAATGCATACTTGCTGGATGAAAGTATTAATTTCTTTTGGCTAGTGCAGACATTTTGAATGGTAGTGTATATATATATGGTGCTTAAAATATTATGTTAAATGTAGGTTATAATGGATGCAAAGGTGACCTGGATGCAAAGATGTGTCAAACCCACAGCCTCAAAAGACGAATATGCAAATATTCAAGTGTCACTGACTGAGCGCCCTTAAACTGCTGGCACTTTCTGCATCTATTTTCACACTTATTTTCAGCGTTCTTGTTCAGTCATTAATAATGAAAAAGATTAAATAGCAAAATGTGTTGTTTTTCTTAAAAAATGCCACCACTTAGAAATGTGCAGCTTAATTCATTTAGACAGATGCAGCGTAAAGTCACAAAATGTTTCAGACATGTTTAAAATGTTGAGAACCCTCGCAGTCTAACTTTAGATGCATCCGCTTTTACATTTGCACTGTATACATAACCCTGAAACGGCATACAAGCACGTAGTAACCTATGATGCATTGTGAGTTTAAACCTATCTGATGTGTACAGAGATTCAGATTATGCCTTTATTTGTCTTGCATCGAACAACATCATGAAAGGAAGAATATCTTTTGAGGACTGTACATTTAAACTCACGCTCATGAATAATTCATTGTTTACAAGGTAGATTATATCAAGCAGTAGGCTTCTCTGGCGATGGCTGTTAAAAATCTGACTGCGTTCCCTTTGATAATTTGTTGACATGCCCCCGCTGTTGTTTCGAAAATAAAAATGACCTCACTGGAAAAGTGAAGGTCAGGCAGAGCTTAATGAAGGCCCTGTTGTCCTTTCCCATTGATTTCTCCACTAGCCTGGCTACACACAGTCCGACTGGCTCAGAGTTGCCATGGTAAAGGTCTTTTGGCAGAGGATGTGTTTCCTGGATGAAGTGCCTTGTGGAATTTGTAAATGCGCGGCACCTTCGAGCATCATTATCCCCTCCCCCCTCGAACTCAGCTGGCCGGCCGCGCATCGGCACAAACCGGAGCCTCAAGCGTGGTCTCTGCGAACCCCATTTGATGTGCTTTTATAGTGGATACGCAGATCAATATGAATGAAAAGTGAAGCAGAACAAATAGTTTGGCTCTCGCACTGACATTCACTGGTGTTATATGGGTGAATCTTGCTGCCGAATGACATTCTCAAGACATTTATGTAATAGGTGTCAGGTGATATTAATGTTAATCACGGTTTTCTGATCAAAACTGAGGCAGCTGACATTTAGATCAAAATACCATGTAGTATATGTCAAGGTGAGAATTAAACAGTTCACTGACCGGCTTGGGTTGGAAAGCTCAAAAACAGGAGCGCACGACGGTTGCATGTGTTTGTGTTAGACGCAAGGTTTAGCATGCGTGAGTTTTTATCCTTTCACAAGTGTCAGAGTAGCATTATATGGATCATATCTAATCTCGAAGGATTTCCACAGCCTTAGAGTGACTTATAACAAGATTTCCTATGAAATCCAACTAGGAGAATGTCACATTACTGCGTGCATTGACCTCAACATGAAAATGTCACTTTACTTACATGGCCTAATAACTTTTTGGTGCAAATTAGGTGAATCATTCTGTGCTACTGACGTAGTTCTTTTCTCTTAGCTCGGTTTTAATTGACAGTAATGATCTCAGTTGCTCAGCAGACTTTCTTGAGTTTGGAAGTTGTTAGGTTGTCTTTTCTATTATGCCACGGTAGGGTTGTCAAGGTAAGGAAACAGTCTTGGGTGCGTTGCGTGACAGCGAACAGTTGGAAAGATAATGAGACTGAAGCGGCTTGAACAGCTGTTGAGCATCCGGTTAAAGCTTAAATTAAATGCAAGGTGATTCATTTTTGAGGGTTATACTGGAGCATCATTGATTCAAGCTCATTAATGGGGCTCACAGTTGTAGATGAGTATATTCAAACTGTTGTTTTGTTGTCTTTGGTATATTAGGGATGCAATATATATATATATATATATAATATGTGTATGTGTGTGGTGTTTGTTTTTTTTTCTTTTCAAATTGCAAAATTGCTTTTTGTAACACATTTAGCATATGTATTGTGGCCAAAAAAAAAAAAAGGTTTTAGCTGCATGGTTTGTGAAGATGCTTGAATCGGTTGTGCTCGAATATTTTCATTGAACAACATCATGTAGATGAATCGAGCTTACTCGGTGGCTTACAACCATTCTCCTTGACAGATTCATCAAACAAGATTGGCAGAGCCTCCATCTAGAGTTCTTAAGACCATCGCTTCAATTCACCGGCTCCCTGTCACAGTTTTACGTATCGAAACTGGCAGAATCACAAAGGCTGAGGAGCTTTAATGAGCCAAAGTTCTCTGCTCGTCGAGGTGGCAGCTTGTGTCAGAAATGAAGCTCATAATAGCATGCCAGTCCAAGCTCCACTGAACATTTCCTACTGTTATGGTAATGGGTTACCGCTACCTCATCAAAGAGTTGGGGCCATTTTGCTTCGTTGTTATTTTTATCTTCCGTCCCCCGTGACTATTTGAAATTATCTCTGAATGACCGCAGCATTTAGCGGTTCAGTGTAGCATTCCCTCCTTTCAGATGTAAATTCCGTTTTTGCTTCAGAAAACAAATGACACAAGATTTTATTCCTTGACAGGCTTGAAGTGTTTGTGCAGTTTTTCTTTTTGTGCATTTTGAAATTTCTGTGGAGAATCTATTGAAACACAGAGCTGTGGAAGCATCAAACACTCGAGTCAAGAAGTGAAGGCCTCTTGAGGTAAGAGGGAAGGTAAAGTGGCATCACTGGTCATTCCAATAATTCAAATTGGGCTATGCTTTAAAGGGCATCCCGACATGAAAGCAGGTACACATCAGTGGACAGATGCCGCTCCTGGGCTCTGAAGTCGTCTCTTTTATGGGGTTTGCAGCTTGCAAAAGAAACTATCCTGAGGTAAAAGGAATGTTTTTTAAATGGTAACCAATTCAGCTGCAAAGATAAAAATGCCTTCAGACTGGACTCGGGAGATCTTCTATCGGGAGGCCCGACCAAACCTTTCCTCTCCTTGGCTATTTTTCCTCCAGTTGAATTTGATTCAGGTGAACTTTTTTTGTTTTAACTGTCAGTCAGCATGTTCCTTCAAAATATGAGCCCAGTCTCGCTAGGTAAAAAAGTTTGGCTTGAAATCCGTTTCAATAACCACTCATCCGAAAATATAGACACGTCTTTTTAAAGCCACTACAACAATCAAATCACCGTCACTATTCATTCGGGGCAGCAGAATTGCTGTTGTTTTTGTTAGTAAGAATGAAGGACAGAGGGCAGCCATCATCATATTCCCTGTAATTGCTTTTTGACTGATGTGCAGCTGCCATTGAATTGAATCAGGCCAGATTACCAGCCGAGTTTCAGAGCCACTGTGGCTCTAAAGAAAGTGAATCAATTGTAGAAGAATCCAGCCCTCGAACAATTTGCTAGATCCATTCTTTCCTATAGAACTAATCTTCAGTCATGCTGGAGAGAAATGCAGCGGTGCCTCTTATTGTAAGATGTACAATAACATTTTTGGATTTTCAAATTATGTAGGATGAACTTGTGAAATCAGTTGTCTTGTGATGAATTCTAATGTCGCTGCATTTGAAGATGCGTATCTGTGTATTTCTAACCTAAGAAAACACCAGTTTAAAACCACACATGCCACGTTCAATGGTACATGTGCTTCGTTCAGTTCCTATTTGTAAGTATAAGATATTAAAGAAATGAAAATTCTGTGATTTACTCATGCTTGTGTCATTTCGAGCCTGTATGACTTTTATTTCTTCTGTGGAAGACAAAGATATTTTGAAGAACGTTGGGGTCCAAACAAATTTGGACCCGTTTGATTTGACAGAAAACAAAACTGCTTTTGCGTTCCATCAAAGAAGGAACGTTATACAGGTTTGGAGTGACATGAACGTGAGTAAATGATAGATTTTTCATTGTTACTGTACATTTACTTCATGCAACAGCTTCTTTAAAAGTAAAGTATTGCAGTATAGATAATAGATTTAGTGTGACCAGAACCACAGCAGTGTAATATGTGGAATTAGGAATTATTCTATACAAGTTCCAAAGTGGATCACTATCAAAGCATTAAATGTAGAGATGTAGTGAGAAACGCTGTTTATATGCAGTTTGTTGCGGCCTAATTTTGAGGCCTGTAGCTTGAAAGAGATAGAGAGATTGAGAAAGACAGAGAGGGAGAGACCGGGAGCAAGATGAAACCATTTGACATTTATAATTCTGTCCCTTGATAGTGAATTTGCTTGGCGGGGATTGTGTATGTGTGTGTGTAGTAATGTGGTGGTGGGGCATGGCAAGGACAGAGAGCAGTGGTGCATAGAATTATCACTTGCATTCCTGCCTCAACATTTTGGAATTGGAGCATTTTGGATCATAATCATTTTGATATGTTCATAAATCATGTAGCTTCAGGAATTTAGAAGGGAAATGTGTGGCCCACTTCTGGGTAATACCTAAAGGATTCTCACAGCTGCTTGATATTCTGGTGTTCTGTCTTAGACTGAGTCTTATAGTGGTGTTTTTCTTGTAGATATCGTTGGACGTCGCTGCAGGGCTGTTGTACTAACAAAATAGAATGGAAAAATGATCTTCTGATGTTTCTGAAACTGCTCTTAATACTAGTTATTCCTGTCAGACTGTTCAGTAAAATTAATTGTCATCACATTCATGTCAATATAATGAATCATTGTGAGTTCACGCATTTCATGTATACTTACTAATCATTGTATTTATAAGACGATCATGTAATTTAGACATTTAATAACTGTACTGCACCTCATTCCATACTCCATCTCTGTCTCCACCCCCCTCTCTCATTAGAGCCCATTTTGTGTGACGTTGGAGAGTTTCTGTGCGGTGACCAGCTGACCTGTGTGTCCGAGAGCTGGCTTTGTGATGGGGAACCAGACTGTCCAGATGCTTCTGATGAAGTTCTGGACAAATGTAAGTAACCATTACACCAATCCACAATGCCACAAAACAGATCATTATGTCAACATCTCTGCATTGTCATATCTCTATGCACCAAATGATCAGCATCAACCTGCACATGATTGTTTTCTGTGCTTTATTTAATTCCAGGTTGCACTTCACATGCAAAGTGTGGGGAATGATAGTTGTGAGTTTTAAAGAGATGAAAGTGGCCTGATTTTAATATTTAATTGTATTCATGGAAAGATCGATCAGTTTATGCTAAAACCTCGTGCCCAACTGCTTCATGTAGATGCAGGACATTTCTAGAAGGGCTTAATTTATTACAGATTCCAGGCACAGTGGGTCAACTATTCTCACCACTGGTATTCTATTATCATTTAGATTAATCATGTTCGCTCTGTTTTATTTATAATGCCTTAGAATGGATTCCAGGCGTATTTATCATGGGAATTTTGAGGAGCTCATTACCATAGATTATGTATCGATAGGAAATGCATTTCAATCAGCTTTTCACAACAAAATGTGCAGTGCAATTTAATGTGTTTGTAAGCCAACACAGACTGCTATCGCATGAGCGTACTAACAGCACTCCACTGGCATGGGTAATTTTATTCATGTGTTTGTGCATATTGGGCACCTTGAGGTTACCGTGTTGCTTACGATAGTGGAGTAAACACACTGAGTAAGCTTTAATCTAGGAAGCTGTGTGTGTATATATATATATATATATATATATATATA
>SCHK01053297.1:191-11711 GCA_004124795.1 Poropuntius huangchuchieni
CACACCGGCCCTCCAGGAGCAACATTCCCCACCCCTGGTATACAATATCTATTAATGTACAGTTTTAAAAATACAAAAACAATATGGACCAAATACCTTACTTGGAGCATCAGGTAACATCACTTTTTATATGCAAGTATTTTGAAATGTCTGTTCAATTTACACTATCATGTCATTGAAACTGGATTAGAGTTGAAGCTTTGCAAGAGTTGCAATTTTTATTACAGTCATGGTAAGCTGTCATTTAGTAGAAGTTTTCTTTTCCAAAGATGACTCAGACATTTACAAGGATATTCCCTTTGCTCATAATAACAAATGACTGTTCCAATCTTATAAAAGTACAGAATCTTGTAAGTTTATTTTCTGGAAAAGTACTCTTGGCTGCAGCGTGAAGCTGAATGAATGGAAGTTGATGAGACAATGGATGAGACATTGCTCACATTGCTAATTACTGTGTCAGACAAGCTTTGGTTTAGAATTATTTATATAATTCAAAGCTGCAAATGAGGATAAGATGCAAATCTGCAAATGAATGTAGATAAATGAACCTTTAGACAATAATTCAAGGAGAAATATGTACATGTGTGGGTGGATGGACCT
Organism: Poropuntius huangchuchieni; assembly: GCA_004124795.1. NCBI lineage: Eukaryota > Metazoa > Chordata > Actinopteri > Cypriniformes > Cyprinidae > Poropuntius > Poropuntius huangchuchieni. The sequence goes on from SCHK01053297.1 coordinate 792, forward strand.
TTAGAGGACATTGCAGGTGAAATGTGCCAAGACCTGCATTTGTACTGATAAACACAATACTTTGTTTTACCTGTGGAATTGGTTGTGATAGGTTTCTAATATTTGAAATGCCGTTTCATAGCATTTGTATTCTCATCTTGCATTATTATCTAAAGTGAACTGAGAAGTCGTTTGAGAAGTATAATTGCCTCATTTGTGAACAACACTTTGTGAACAGCACAATTTTCTCCCGATTTCTGTCTGCAAGAATTACAAAGATCAAAGGTACTCCCAGAAGTGAAAAGGTGAAATGAATGTTTGATGTGGACTGGAAGAGACTATGAAATGATTCAAACCACCAGAGCAATTTTCACACACTTTCAGTCATAACCGCCAGAAACACAAATAGATTTCACAGAGCAGCCCTGTATATCCTTCCAATCCAAGTTACATTATTTATATGGAAAATCAACCATGCATTTCAAGAAATTTTACTGCACATTTTTCAAATGTCACCACTCAACAAATCCATAAATGTTATACGCTATACGAAGGGGAAGGTTTTTTTGTTACCATGTCAAGTTTTCATGTCAGGTATTTTTTGTCACAATTAAAATTATTCAGAGCAACAGTCCGCTCTTAATGTTAATCTGCTCCTAAGCCATAAAATCCGCTGCAAACTGAAGTTTATTTTGTGACAAAGCGTGCTCATTTATAATTGTCAATTTCGCAGACAACCCTGAAAAAACTAGAGAATTTGTTGCTTTTAGCTCAGAATTGCGCTCCATCTAGCTGTAAGCACTGAATATTTCACAGACATAACTCTGATAATGAAGCAAAATATACACAAGAGTTCCAGTAACCATTTATTCTTAAAAGCAGTCAGTTAAACAGTCTGCTACATTATCTAGAAAGTTAAATACTTGTGAGCCACTACCGTCACCTTATAGACCTTACTCAGAATAGACGCCATATTAAACTTATAAGGGTGTGAAGGATAGACAAATTAAAGGTCTTAGATCATGTAATTTTTACACCTAATAAGTTGTAAAACTGTTTTATAGAACAGATTGAATGCACTATACTTTTGCCTCTAAAATGATACTTTGCTTTTAGGCTAAAACATATCAACATTTAATCTTAGGGTATATTGTAGTCCAATAATAGTCCAACAAAGCATGTCGCCAAATCTGGAATAAGTCCTGTCTAAATTGTCTCCGGTTATAAACTAAACCTTAAAGACTAAGGGCCAGATTTAATAAACAGGACAAATTAGTGCCAGAGCAAAACAGCGCAGATGGCTGTGGAAATTTCTGCAGGTGATTTACTGACAACTCGCAAATTAAAGAACACAGATGCAACATCTAATTTACATAATGACCAACACGATATATAAAGCATAGTCGCAAATAAGCAGAGCCGATGCTCATCAGATGCAATGCTTTTTTGGGGGCATTTCATAATACCAGTAATTTGACGAGTGCAAACATTAGTAAATCATGTTGCATGATTCATTTTAATAGTTTTATATACTTTTTTATACTTAATACAAATTTTGCGTCTGAAAGGGAAACTCCTTCAAATGCATATCCAATAAGGTCAGGCGCAAAAATAACGGTGTCCACGGCTTTTCAGCGCTAATTCTTCACTGCGCGCCTTTAGTAAATCCTGACAGTACACTCGTACAAATTCATACAATTTTCACTAAATCGTACGTATTTAAGAGTTGCCAATTCGTATTAATTTGTACAAATGACCTACACCTAACCCCGCCCCTAAACCTAGCCGTCTCTGGGGTTTAGACAAATCGTACAAAATCATATTGGAGTGAGGTCGTATGAATTTTGTACGAATTAGCCACCTCGTAAAATTTGTACGAATTGGTCGTGAGACTGTGTTGTTTTAATGCCAAAAGATAGTTTGTGCAGGCAAGACTGAGACTGTTTCATAATTTGTGATTTACTTTTTACAAAGAACTTAATCATTTGTTTACAAATCATGCTCTGTCTATGACTTGCGCTGTGTTTGTTGTTGAATGCAAACACTGTTGTGCGCTCTAACTATGTAATGAACTAATGACAAACCGCATGTGGACACAAACCGGGATGTTTTCCAGACTGGATTATTAAGACCATTTTGCAAATTATTTGTTGTTTTTTCTTCAACCCAGATGACAGCAGTAGCAGTATAGCACTTATTAGCTGGTGTGTGAGAAAAAGTCAAGGGTGAATGTTTTGTGCAGTTGAGACAGGATGTGATTAAAACCCACATTTGATATCACTCACAAAAGGCTTATGGAAAATAATGACAATGATGGCATAATTGTGGCAACATGGAGATAAAGGCAAACATGTAACAGCTGATGTTATCGGTTTACTCTAAACATTCTATTTATATGGGCGTTCTACCAATAACACATGGGATATAAAAAAAAAACCTCAGCATGAATATCCATATAGCACCTTCAGTATGTGGTGTTATAGCTATAACAGGAACAGTCAGATATTGTTCCAGCAGAGACTGCATTGGGCCAATCAGCTGATTATTTTAAATGTCTCTTAAAATAAACACAACACCCGGACCTTGGGAACACTGGATATAATCATGCTTTTAGAGGCTTACTATTTTTAGCAGTAACAAGAGATTGCATGTACTCTATGGTGTCTCATTTTGGTTTGCAGTAATTGCGCAGACAGCAGGAGTCTGTCAGGCAATCACATTTGCAGACAATCAATGAACAAGTCTTTAAAAAAACACCAATATAGGCCTAAACATATATAGGGAGAGAACAAAGACAATCAGCAATCAGAAACCTGAAAAGCGCGAACAAACAAATTCTGCACAACCAATATACATATCCTGCACAGTATAGCAAAATGTTACACGGAGCTGTTTCAGATATGTTTAATCTTAGATGAAAGCAGATTGAATCAAATAGTATAAAAAGAACTTCTCATCACATTTCAACTTGAACATTTTGCCCAGATCAATGAAGTTGAACTATGCTGAGTGTAGCGCATACCTGCAAACACCAGCTCAAAGAAGAGCTGCATGCTAATAATGTGAAGGATAAAAATCAACAGAAAAATGGATAGATGAAAGAGAAGAAAAGGGCAAGGGGAGATAGAAGAGTTGAAGCAGTGCTGTCAAAGGATATAACCAAATATTCAAGATCAAGAGGAATCAAATATAAAGCTTCACAAACTGGTTATTGAGAAATGCATATTGATCAATCACTATTCTGACTATGGTGGTTACGGCACTGAAGAGAATTGAACCACACGTCTGTTAGATCTTCCTTATTGGCATGTGCAATCCACAGATTTTTTTGTAATTAACTTCGTTCAGGGCAAACTTTAGTTAGCACAACATAAGCTCTCTGTAAAGAATATGTGTAGCACCCCCATAATAAGACATTTACCTTGATTGCTCTAATAAGTACTGTTCAGAAGCCAAGAATTTTCTTTGTGTTCTAGTTGCTGTATTTTTAATTGTATTCTGCCTCAATTTAATGTAATATTATGCAATGTAATCTTATTTTGCAGAAGTGTCACCAAAGGCACGTTTTCTAATGAGCTTGAGTTGAATAAATTGCATTAAAATGTACAATTCCATTAGAATAAAATTGTGAAATAAAATAATTAGCATATTTAAATATGTACATTAAAATAACTTTAATAATGTGCAATAATTTAATAAGTTTTGTGTTTTATAAGCCTTTTTTTTGTTTTAAGCCACGAATAATTTGAAATAATTTATAAAAGTAACTTATGCAACTTACGCTGGTGCAACCATCCTCTAATCCTGTTATTTAACAGCAGTTTCTTCCACAGTTCAGACACAAAATTACAAATTCATTATAGAGTCATAATTATAAAATCAGTGCTAACAGACATAATGTGTAAATAATTTCCCCATTGATTAGAGCATGCAGATGCATTATGAGAGACTGGAAAAGCATTTCTAACCCTTGCATTCATCAATTCGGTTCTGAGTGCTCTTTTAAGAGTTATTACCGCAGTGTGAAACCTTGCAATCTTGACAGAAGGCTGAAGTGCACAGTTTGCTTATCTAATTATAAACAGCATGAAGGTCGTTTGTTTAAAGACATCTGTGTGTTATTTGATCAGGGTGATGCTTTTAACTTTGTTAGTTTAACACAATGTCTTCTGAAAATTCCAAAGCAGTCTCCACCATTACGTGTCTGGTAGCCTGTCTTAAAGCTGTGAACAGAAAAACAGTGAAAATTAAAAATAAAAAAAATATTAGCACTTCTGAAAAGAACTTGTCCTATCNTGCTGTGAACAGAAAAACAGTGAAAATTAAAAAAAATATTAGCACTTCTGAAAAGAACTTGTCCTATCAAAGTAGAGGACAAGAAAATTAGTTGTATTAAAATGAATAAATGTCATAATTAGCGTGCATTCGAGATTTTCTCACTGAAGTGTTGTCATGACAGCAGATGTTGACAACCTTCGCAAAGCATACATTTTTGAAAACTTGTGATGACACTGCTCTGCATTTTAACTGAATGAAAATTAAATGGGCTCTTTGAAATCACTTCCAGCCAATTTATTTAATAATTGCCTGTAGCCATGTCTGTTTTGACAAGGGCTTTTTTTTGCAAGGCTTCTTGTGTTTTTGAACTAGGAGTATATTAACACACTCCACCAACAGGAACACACACTCAGAGTTACAGACAAAATGCCATAATGAAGTCATACTGCTTCCTCTAAGAAGCAGGAAGTATGCTAAACACATCTCAGACTTGCACTTTGTGCTACATCTATAATTAAGCTGCCAAAATAGCAGTATTATGCCTAAAGCACATTCAGGTGCTGTAATGCCAGAATCCAACCACACTAAAAAATATGGACAAACCCAGCGACTGGGTTGTTTTCAACCAAATGGATGATGTATTTATCCCAGCATTTTTTAAAGTGGCAGGACTAGGTAAATTGAAATGACTTTATCTCCTAGTTGGACTGCAGTTATAATAGTAATAACTCATTTCAAGCACAGGAACAGCCAAAGGTTAAATGCGTATTAGCTGCAGTGCATTCTGTTAAGGGCGGTACTGAAAACTTTGTTTCTAAAAACTAACTTTGTTTAGTTATAATATTCAATTATAATAATATTAATGAAAAAGTAATAGTAATAATATTCAGTTATACGCTGAGTAATTAATCACAAAAGTAGTATATATTAATAATTTTCTATAATTTTCCCAAATTAAGAAAATGTACAAATATTTTTGAACATTTAGGTGGTATTAAGCTTGAATTGCTTAGATGTTCTAGATACATTTTTGAGTCTCAGTTCAATCCTTGCATTTCTCATCTGGCACCTCCCATCAATTACAAAACAGGATTACAGGGCAGTCACATCAAAAAGCAAGGCCTGAAATGACTCCTTGAGAAGATGAGAACACTCCAGCACCAAAACAGCGCTACACAAAAGGCACCTGAGGATACATGGAAATGATTTGACTGTACGAACCAGTGGAAAAATCTACAGCAGTCCAGCAGATATCTGCAGCAAAAGAGCTCAGCTGCATATGCAAAAATGATGAATTCTGACCCTGGTTTCTCCTTGGACACATCATTAGGTTCAGTGTTCAGCGTGCAGCACTGAAAACCCAGGAGAAACCTCAAAATGGAATAATTTTGCACGTTTTAATGATTTCTGTGGAGACCTTGTTAAGACATCATCCTTTTCTCATGATAAATGCCCCATTAAGATTGACGTTACATCTGTCAAACAAGACAAGAAAAGTTCCTGGCATACAGTCATCATTTATAATAGTGAAGAATTACTTTTTTTAATGCAGGTTATATCTTTATCCTAGTATAAATCAGCCTAGTCTCTCTATTCACACATTAACACATGGTTATGAGCTTAACATAGTCATTAATATAGATTAATATCTTTTGTTTTCTACCAGCAGCCATAAGATGGATCAATTGAACTGATGCATTTGAAAGGTCAACCGCTAACACCTAATCAAAAAGCAGCATTGATTCTCTCCAAGAGTCAAAGACTCAAAGCCAATGTTTCTGCAACCCCACCGTGCCATCAGTGAATGCATATTTAACCAGTCACGAGGTCAGAAGCCTTTTGAACTCTACAGAGAATAAAAAGCTATTCAGAACATTTTAACTTTTCATTTTCTCTGTTTTTATGAACAGAAAAACAAAGACGCATGAATGCAAAGCATAAAGTAAGAGAAAGCACAATGGAAAAAAGCAAACAGAGATGAAAACAGCAGACAAAAAGAATCAGATTTTACACTGTCAAGCTCAAATAAAGTACATATAGCCCAGCACTATAAGCTAAAAAGATAAGACAAAAAACAGCTGTTAACACTGTTTTTGTTGACTGTTCAAAACAATCATTCCAGTGTTTGAACTGTGATGGAGATCTTTGCACTGATTGAGTGTTTCTAGCCCTGCAGGCGAGTGTCGAGGAAGTAGACAACTGGTTGCAGATGATCCCAGCCGCTGAGCTGAGCTGAGCTGAGCTGTTTGATTTGATCATTGCTGGCTGCACAGAATGAAGACCAGAAACAGTGCCTTGCAGTCTTTTTCCCTGTCCTGTTTTACTCTGCCTTGAGTGTCCTTTCCTGTGACATGACAATACACACTTACGCAATCCTAAAGAGATGCTGACAAGTTTAGTTAAAGGAAAAGTTCACCCAAAAATAAGTGAAAATCCACAAGTGATCCACACAACTCCAGCCCATCAGTTTAAGGCTTCTGAAATGAAAAACTTCATCATTAAGTCTTCTACCAATAATATTGCTTTCTCCATTTAAAAAGTCATCTCAATCAGGGGAGAGATATTCACAGATCAAGCACTGTTAAAGGCAAAAACAGTCCTAAAATGGTTTTAATCGAATATGTGAGAGGACAAAAACGAATGAAGCGTTATTATGGATTATGGACTGGTACTTTGGTCAGAAGCAACTTGATGGATCTGTTTCTTAAAAACACACATCTTTTCACTTAACGAGAAATTCACTGATGGACTGTGGATTACTTGTGGATTATTAGCTGTTTGGATTCATTCTGACGGCACCCATTCACTGCACAGGACACTTTGGTGAGCAAGTGATGTAATGCTAAATTTCTCCAAATCTGTTCTGATTAAGAAACAAATTAGTCTACATTTTGGATGCCTTTAGGATGAACTAATGCTTTAAGAATCGAAATCGAACTCATCTAAACTTGACAGATGAAATTGACACCAAACAAAGACCTCTAAAGCTTTCTGTATTGGTGAGGATTGATAATAAGCAATAAAGGCTAAATTTATCTTGACAACCCAAAGCCCTTTACAAAAGCTGTTCTCTGCAGCACAGGACCATGGACAGCTCCCTATTAACACACCTGAGAACAATGTTTTTCCCAACAGGAGAAAACAAGTGTCATGCAGCTAATCAAAACATCAAGAATTGTTACAGGAAGTGCTTACACACAAACAACCCCCGGTGCCTTGTACTTGAATTGGCCCACTTGCTTGCGAGTTCCTTTTCAGCAGCTTTCATAAAGCATCATCAGTATTCAGCTCCTACTGTTATGCTACAGTTCTGCCCTGCCAATCATGTGTCTCAAATACCCAAAGAGCTCTCAAGTTCATGCACACAGTGTACTTACTGTATACAACTACACTCTCTACTTCATCTGGTGCTGCCTTTCATTGTTGTGCAAGGATCTTCTTGGATCAATGACTGCTCAATTCACAAACATAAAGCACAGTTATATTGCAGAAGTGTGGTGAAAGCTTTAATATAAATCACTAACCTTTGGTATTTACTTCATGGCCTCTTGAGATATCCCCCAATATATGATTGCCTTATATAGTAAAAGTAAAATTTATTCATAGACCATATCAAAAACAACAGGTGTTGACCAAATTTCTACATTGCCATATAAAAATGACATTTAATGCATGAGGACCGCCAGAACATAAATCCATGCTTAACTACAACAGAAACAAGAACACCTCCAAACCGCTGGGGAAATAATTGTGGTGCATCACACAGCCTTATATTGCATAAACTGAATTTAACATTTTCTCTTGGTAGTGAACTACATAAAAAATGGGGTTTCATTTTACAACAAATGCTCTCTTAAAACTGCAGATTGTTTTAAATGTAAAACGGTTGTCTCCAATGTCCAAAACGGTTCATTTGCTTTGTTAACCTTCGTTTGAAGCAATTTACTGACATTATTTACATAAATTAAATTTACCTACATTTAAAAAGGCAGTAAAGCAAAGTCATAGTTGAATATTCGTTCTCTGGAATTACGCATGCTTTAATTGTAATGAATTTGTACAACAGTACATAACTGAATCTCTAGTGCACGCAACAAACACAGCTGTGGTGTCCGATTCACGAACAAATGNGGCTACATAACTGAATCTCTAGTGCGCGCAACAAACACAGCTGTGGTGTCCGATTCACGAACAAATGACTCTTAAGAGCCAGTTCTTTTAATGAGGCAGTCATTAAAATTCTGGATCACGAATGAACAGTTGGCATCAGAAGTGAAATCAGAGCCGTTCACTACTGACCACCCCAGTGAACAGTGCGTCCGACTGCATGGAAATGAACCGTGTATAATGGCGTATTTTTAAAAAGGTTATTTAACATTGTAATGTTGAATTGTACTGTTGAAGCTTTTTGCAGGGTAAAACTCAAAGGATGACATGAAGAAATATTCTTACAAAACAGACTTTTAAATGGCACAGATACGAGATTATTCAGTGTCAGTTTGGAACATTTAGGCTACTTTTGCTAAATACAGCTAGGGGGAAAAAAACCTATAGCTAAAGCAATTCATTGTAGTCTAAACTAAAATGTCTCACAGCATTGACTGCTAAAAGGTATGTAAGCTAAGCACTTCTGATCTGTTTGGAGTGAAGAAAAAGTAATGTCTCCTAAATGTTTCGTTTTAGCAATGATTCCCTAGTCATTTTATTCTGCAGCCCCGATTTTCACAGGAAAGAATAAGAGAACGGAGCATATCTGTGGGAATAACCCAAGGTCACGCGCACCGTGTAATGGGGTTAAAGTCATTTGCCACACGCCAATGCAGAGAAGGACGAATATTCAGAAATAACCTATATTTTAGACCAGAATAACAATTTCGAGAATGTATATGAAAATATAATAATAATAATAATAATTATTATTATTATTATTATAGCCTACTTGTTTCAAAACCTGTATGTGCGTATCAGCTAAAAAGGGGATTTCTAACCTCAACTGAGTGAATAAGATCAAACAGATATGGCATATGTCTTTTGCCCTTTTATTTATTTATTTTATTTTTATTTTGTGACATTTCTGCGTTATGTACATTTTACCAGATACTTGTTCCCTTAAAATTATTGTAAATAAAAAACACGATGTCTCTCTCTAAACTTTCTCCGAAATCATTTAGTGGCGAAAAGGCAAGCGCGAAGCATTGGTTTGACGTCAGGAGCTGCGGACACCGGCGAGTGAGCTCAGACACATCTGTCAACTATCCGAACAGTAGGCTATGTGGGGTCTGGCGCACCTGGCATAAAGTTCCCGTGCAGAGCTCCACATTCACCGCGAGCGCGATGAATTACAACAGGTCTGGCAGTGTCAGCGGTCCGTCCCGTAGCAACTCCGGTTCGGTGGACGAGCTTGTGATAACATCGACTTTCGGGACGCTGCTGTCGGTTGTTTACATCGTTGGAGTTTCGGGAAACGTCTACACGCTGGTAGTCATGTGTCATTCCATACGCTTCGCCACTTCCATGTACATCTCCATCATCAACCTGGCGCTCGCGGATCTCCTTTACCTCTCCACGATTCCTTTCGTGGTGTGCACGTACTTTCTGAAGGACTGGTACTTCGGGGATGTGGGCTGCAGGATACTGTTGAGTCTGGACCTGTTAACTATGCACGCGAGTATCTTTACTCTGACAGTGATGTGCATGGAGCGCTACCTGGCAGTGACTAAACCGTTGGATACTGTGAAACGCTCCAAGAGCTACCGAAAAGCCATGGCGTGGGGAGTTTGGATTTTGTCCCTCGTCCTAACTCTTCCCATGATGGTCATGGTCAACCAGACTACTAAAACAACCGCAGATGGAGGGGTGAAAAGGATGTGCGCGCCCACCTGGGCACCCCAGGCGTATAAATTGTACCTGACCGTCCTGTTCTGCACGAGCATAATGGCGCCAGGGCTTGTCATTGGTTACTTGTACACCAAACTGGCCAGGACGTACTTAGAGTCTCAAAAGACGTCGGCTATTAATAAAGGCAGCAAGCGCTCGCCAAAACAGAAAGTTTTGATAATGATTTTCACGATCGTGCTCGTGTTCTGGGCGTGTTTTCTGCCCTTTTGGATATGGCAACTTGTGCCCCTGTACCACAAGCCCTTCAGTCTCGCCTCACACACGCACACGAGCATCAATTACCTCGTGGCGAGTCTGACCTACAGCAACAGCTGCATCAACCCGTTTCTGTACACGCTCCTGACCAAGAATTATCGGGAGTATCTTAAAAACCGCCACAAGAGTTTTTACCGCTACACGTCATCGTTTAGAAAGCGCCCACCGAGCTTGTACTCTTGGGGAAAGTCTGCGTCATCCAGTAATCAGTTTGAGTTCAACTCTGAGACGCTTGTCATGGCGCAGCTAAAGGTGATGCAGTGAAGAGATTGGAAAGCTTAACCCGTTCGTGTAAAGGTAAGCGTGGTTCTTCGGTTAGTGGAACTTTACTGTGCCCAACCGTGACTTTCACAAACAGCAGTGTAGATTTGAAGACTGTATTAAAATAGATAAACACTTTTTTATGTTGTCCCTTTAATGACTAATAATTAAAATTTAGTGTGTTAAAACAAGGAAAATTCTCTTTGATCTTTAAATAGAAGAAAACAAGGAATGACAAGGGATATCTTA
>SCHK01053352.1:8499-19662 GCA_004124795.1 Poropuntius huangchuchieni
TGTGTTTGCTGTGCCGAGGTCTATAGATAGGTGGCAGTATTCTCTTGTAGAGTGACAGCTCTGTCTTTTCCTTTCTCTTTCTCTGCCCTCCCTCCCTCTGTTTTTTTTTCCTTGCACACTCTCTCTCTCTCCCTCTGCTTGGTCACATTGTATCTTAGGGCTGCAAATTAACCTGTCACTTCATCATTTGACAAGATCTTCATTTTTATTCATTAGGACCTGGGTTGGGCCTGAATGTGTCCGTGGTCATTTGCTTCCGCTGTCTCTTTCTCCTTTCGCCATTCTTATTTATTCCTTCCATTTCTCTTATTGTGCACCTTTTTTTTCCTTCTCTCTGTGTCTGGTGTGGTGGCATTAGCCCTTGTTAGGATTGCGCCCTGTGTGGCTGCCCCTGAGAGCAGGATGATGTTAAGGTACTAAAGAGCTGGTAAGCTGACTGTGATGAAAAGATAAATGGCTGCATAAGTAAGCAGCGCTTCGGCCATGTTTGCTCAGATCTAGGGGAGATTGTGGAGCGATAGCTCTCTGGCTTTCAGGAAAACCTCTGAAATAAAATTAAGTTGACTTGTTTGGGAACAGGGTGGATAGATGGTGCACTGGACCTTATCGTTTATTATTGCATTATTATTTGTTTATTTATTTTAGATTTAGTTAGCCCTTCATCGACACCAAACAACAGCAAATGTATGTATGAACAAAATCCAGATCAGACATTAACGAAGGTATAGTCATAAAATGTCTTAAGCAGGTGCAGGAAGTTTTAATTCAAAAAGCCATGGCATTAAATTTTGCATACACTGTCTTCCTCAGTTGACTTTCAATGCAGATATCATCCTTAAATCAAGATACGTTTAGATGAAATCCAAAATGAAGATATAAAATCTTGTTTTCTGAGAAACTGAACAAAATGACAGCTTAAAACAAGAGCAAATATGTCAATGGGGAATGAAAACATGTTTTCTTTTGCAATTAAGTTGATTTTTCTAAGCTCATTGGCAGATATTAGTTCTTGTTTTAATCATAAACTCACTTCATTTTGAAAAATATCTTAGAAAACAAGACCTATATTACGCCTTATATATCAGTAAACACTATACACTGCACTGACTTTTCAGATATTATTAGAATATTAGACACTCGTATGAGACTAATGTGATAAAATCACTTACTAACCATGTAGAAAATTTAATCAGATTTTCTACCATGACACTGCTAAATGATGTAACTTTCACATTAAAATGTTTTGGGTCCAATATAATTTTTGGGTTACCCTTTATTTTAAGGTGTCCTGTTACAGTGTAATTATATATTTAAGTACTGAGTGATATTATTTAACTACATGTTCTTACTATATGCTTAGGGTTACTTGCATGTAATTATGCATAATTTATTGTTATTATAATAGCAAGTACATGTAACATGCAACAAGGACACCATAAAATAGTGTTACCAGTTTTTGTTTTGAACACTGTTATTCAGTTGGATTATTCATTAAATTGATCAAAAGTGATCATAAATATGTGCATTTATAGTGTTACAAAAGATTTCTCTTTCAAATCCAAATTCATCAGGAACCCTGAAAACAAGTTTCCATTAAAATATTAACCAGCACAACTGTTTTAACTGGTAAAAATAAGAAATGTTTCATGAGCGCCAAATCAGCATATTAGAACGATTCCTGAAGGATCATGTGACACTGAAGTCTAGAATAACTGCTGCTATAAAATTCAGCTTTGCGAGTTTGCGCTTTTAAAAACATTAAAACATATTACCATCCCCTAACTTTTGAATGATATCATATGTTGGAAACAGTGATGTTGTACAGTATGAATATAGCTGGACACTACTTTACAATACCAGAGGTATGAAATGTTCCACCCAGCAATATAACTCTTTCTGAAAGGTGATAAAAAAACCCTAACTTTTATATATAGAATTGAGACAGAATCAAGACTTGTAACATGTAGCCACTGAAATGAGAAGTGGAATGAGCTTTTAGAAAGAAAAAAAAAGAAGCTATATTTCATTTCTCCTTTGTCTCTCACATCATTCTGTTCTTTGATGAATCCTGAAGGCAGTGATAGTTTTGCTTTCTGTGTTTCCTCTTTTCTCCCTCTTATTTCAGCCTCTCTGGACACCGAACAAATATAGAGTGTGAAATATTTAAGTCTTAGCGTGCGGCTCAGGCAAATAATAACCAATTCTACGGACTATTACCGGACACCTGGAGACCTCAACCGCCTTTCCTTCTTTTCGCTTCTCTTCAAAAAGAACTGTTTTCCGCAAATGTTAGCAAACCCACCCCAGTCTACCGGACTAAGCAGATTACCAGTAATTGTATGTGTATATGTGTTTGAAAAGAAGAGAGGGAGGGATAGAGGGATGGTTAATGCTTTGAATAAGATGGAGATCCCTGCTGGCTGTTTTGTCGTGCCCCAGAGATCAGTGCTTGGAGGCTGGGTCCTGTGGAGGGGCCCCAGCCATTGGGGCCGCCAACACGCTGAGAGATGGTTTGATCCTAGCTGTGGCAGTTCTGTTTTCGATCAGAAATCTGGAGCTCCATGCACTCCACGTTTACGGCATTACAAAGCAGGATCTAGATGATACGAAAATTAGCCTGTTTCTTGATTTGTCTTCTTGTGTTTAAGCTGAAGAAGTACATGGATTCTGAGCACTAGTAATGGTCGTTGGGTTGACATGGGTGAAATTTTCAGTTTTTCGTTGTTAGATTCATTAAATTAGTGCTTTAGCAGGAGGATAATAGAGTAAAAAGAGAGAGAAAGACAAACCTAAGATACACATTCTCATTGAGTGACTCCACATGATTATTGTACTCACCAGCCTTATTTCCCTTCCCTGAGAAAATCCTCTCTCTGGATGATGAGCTAGCTTGACCCTGAGAACATGAGCTACACAAATGGCAGTTCTCACAGGCAGATTCAACTTTTCAACTCTGTATCTCTCGCCCTCTGCCAGTTTAGACAGTCAAACGCTCGGAAACAACATCTTACACAAAGACATGGGGTGGGTTTAATTACCTAATCCAATGGCTTTAAATTCCCTTTTGCATTATCATCCACAGCACCTGGATAAATATTGCATGAGTGTAAATAGATGATTCTCATTCTTTCACCTAAAAAACACATTTGTCATCATTTACTCACTGTTATGTCTTTCCAAACCCTTTTGATTTGATTTTTTCCCTCCTCTATAACACAAAAGGAAAGGTTTTAATACTATGCTGGCCGCTCTTTTCCAAGTTTATGGTGACTAGCTTTCAAGCTTTTCAAGCAAAAAGGAATGCAAAAGCACTATAAAACTAACCTAAAAGTACCCCATTTTGTACTTGCTTTGTAAGTGTTTCAGTAAAGTATTTGTTTATTGGTTTGTTTATTTTAAGTCTTCTTTTTCCACATATTTAATATCTATAAAAGCTAAGAAATCTGTAAAGTTTAAGCTTTACAGTTAGGTATCACGAAGAAAGAGAGCAATACCTTTTGAGCGTTTCAAGTTGCATGTTAATAAATTGAATCTAATTATAGCATATTCCCCTATTTGCCAGTTGAGTAAGAAAAATGAATTCATGGTACATGATCTGAAAGCAAGTCTTATTTTACACAACTTCACTTCTCAGGTAAATTTATCTTGTTGTAACGGGGTTGTTTAGACATTTCTGATGGGAAAAAAGAGCATATGTTCGGTTATACAATAAAATTGTTGTCATTTGTCTTTTTTGCTTTTTGTCAAATGGTAGCATGTCCAATAGCGAGTTTGCATGTGGGACGGTGTGTGTGCGAGCGTGTCTGTCCTCTGCACTTTAATAGATGTGCAGGAGTGAATGCACCCTCACAGCTCCCTCTCTCATAATGGCCAGTGTGGAGTCTTTAGCCCGTCTGAATCCGAAGCCTTTGCTGATGGATAATTGCACTCCCAGCCTCTTTGCCTCTTCTTTCGCAGCTGAAAACCAAGCTCATTGCAGCTCATAAAGAATCCCCCCGCTGAAGAAGAGAGCGGGAGGGTGGGGGGAACGAGGGAAAAAAGAGATCCCAAGTTGTCCTTGTGCATAAAAGTAGATTCTGCACTTCAACACCTTTTCAAATTAATATTTGTGATGGGTCTATTCTGCGGCCGAGGTTTCTGTTCTGCGCCCTTTGTTCCTGCGTTTGATGTAATGGAAGAGAGGACAAAAAGGAGATGGGAGAGAGAGGGAAAATGGTAGTGAAGTGGGTTTAAGGGGCTGCTTCTGTGAGGGCTGAAAGGCGAGTGGTGTGAATGGAGGCTGGGAGTGTTTAGGCCCATGCCTGAGCTGTAAACAGACAGGTCCGACACAAAGGTGCGCCGCAAATGAGCACATGCTTGCGGCCCGAGCGAGAACCGCCCCCCCAGCCCCTTCTCTGCGGGCAGGCCGCTCCTCGTAGCCGTCTCCTCGAGACATCTGGCCAATCGGGGCCACGTCCCCCTCCCGTCCGAACACCCAAATTGGGCCCCTCCCCTCGTTTCGCAGCCGTGCCGGAATACCTTCTTCTTCTCTTTCGTGTCTCTGCCTAGGCCCCAGTGCCTGGGCGGTTAAACTCTTTTGTTTGGTTAATTGCGATGAGTATAATATACTAGTCTCTCGGAGGTCCGCTTGAGACAATTAGACAATCGCCAGCTTTTAATGAGACAGCACCCAGTCACCCAGCGGCCCCCCTCCTTTCTCCTTCAGTGGCCCTCTCGCTCGTTTTTTCTTTTTGTTCGGGGGTGGCGGGGGGACGTGCTGGAAAAGGGGATTGCCTGCGAGTCGGGCTTCCCTCGGAGTAATCAGGCTGGGAAAGAAAGAGTGGAGAAATAGACAAGAATAAAAGAGGGGTATTTTGTCCTCAATCAAACTCTCATGGGCAACTCCCCTGCTTCTCAAAGGCCGTGCGAGGCTTGCGTTTCAGCGCTTCGGAGCGCGGCCGTGTCTGGGAATGGCCAGGTAATGAGCAGCCATTATCTTCGGCTCAGGGAGTGAGACGGGCACTTTACATTGTCACTTCTATAAGCAAGAGGGATGGCCGGAGGGCCAGAGATGACGGAACGCACCCAGGGTCCGCCGCTCCCCCGCGTCCGTCTCGACAAATGGGGAAAAATAAAGAAAGAAATGGCCGATATTAATAAGCCATTCATTACGTTCTCTCGCCCCCCTCATTAATTAATAACCCCACTTCATGTCATCAAGTGTTTCGGATTCACAGGTCCCAATCTACGTTTGTGTAAAGTTGTGAAGGGCAGTGTTTCTTTTTCCCCATTGTCCCTCTCTTCTTTTCTCCTATTCCTTTTTATTTATTTTTTTCTTTCTTGGTGGCGCTAATCACACTGTTACGACAAAGACGGGCTCCATTATTGCATCTGTGGCCGAGAAGAAAGGAAATGAGAGAGAGACAGGGGTTGGTCGTCGCCTGACACAGGACAATTAATCTTCCCGTAAAGCGTTGTCAGGCGGCTAAAACGGACACAAATGGATGGCCGGCATTAACCGGGGGAGTGTAGGTAGGGATTTTAACAAGCGTTTACGAGAGTCCATTTTCTCGCTAATGAAGAGGGGAATAAGTGACCCGCCACACCGGCGACGCACACTTAAAGCTCTGTCCTCCTTCATCACCGAGAGATGGACGGAGACGGGAAAAGAGAGATTCCTGGTGTCTCTGTCGGCGAACCTGAGATCTTAGGGCCTCGACTGGCCAAAGATCGCAGCGCCTGCCCTCGCTTGACGGCCTCTGCGTGGCCTCCCGCTCCGCCGCTGCCTGGCCTGCCAATTTAATTAAAGCTCTGCAGAGTCTAGCCGCTGCAGCCAAAGAAGCTGTCCTGCCCTCCAAAGAGCTTGTTTATTTAGAGCTGATGAATGCTTCAGCAAGTAAGCCACTCTGAACTTTTAATGAGCCTTCCCGTACCCAGCCGGCAGGGAATGAAAGCGAGAGGTCTGGTCAGAGGCTCGCCGAGGGTTGACCTGAAATGGCATTGATTATTGGCTGTACTGAGAGAGAGGCGTCTGTGCGTTCAGATCTGAAAGAGGAAGAGGAGTGTTGAGGATGAAAAAGATGCCTCAAGTGCACGTTGTTAACTCACTTACCGGCTTAGCGTCACAGAGGCTGGTGCTTCTCTTTGTTGAAGGTGAACACTTAAAAGAATGTTGCGACTCAGTGCTGTCGATCACCACAGAAAATGATTTTCACTTGTCTAAAATGGGGGGAAAACGGAATGGCGATGGGTACAAATGTGTTAGCATGAGACTGGCGTGATTGAAGTTAAGAGTCTTTTAACAATATCCACACAAGGACACCAAGAACAGGAATTAGAGACAAAAGTCTCAAGTCCACCCACCTAGAAAAGTAGTCCAACTTTCACATTTCAGTGGTAAGTGTATTTCTGTAAATGTGGGAGTCAGAGGGACTTCCTTAATATTAATAAAAAATAAATTCCTTAACAATTCTCCCTCTTTAATTACATCTTCCTAATTTATGAGTGTTGAAAGGTGAAATTTGCAAAGATTTCTCTATTTTTCTCTATTTTGCCTTTTAAAATTAAAAAAAAAAAATTACTAAGTCCTTCTTCCCAATAATTTTAATTTTTCAACTTTTGTATTTTGTGTTTGTCTGTTTATTTGTTTAAAAAAAAAATTATGTACCCAAAACCCACGGCTTAACCTTGTGAGAGAGCAATTGAGTTTTTTCAAACGAGTTTAATGATTGAAAATGACACAGTAGAGTGACAGTTTTAAAATCAGAATGTTTACTTTCATTTATAAAGCTTTGCTTTTAAATTTTAGAAGGCATTCACAGGATTTCCTGTGCCAGTCAACAACATCTTAGTTATACACAACCTTGGAATATTATTTATTTTTCTTTCTTTACTACATATGCAACATAAACACGACGAGTTTCTTTGGATGAGTGTAAGTGTGACTTAAAAATGAGTTCTCTCTTGCAAACACTCACCTCACCTGCACACGTTCGACTCTGGGGAGCTTGTCTCAGTGTATGCCGAACTTTCTCTCCCCCCATCCACAGCTGAATGTATTTTACATATGAGTCTGTTTTTCAGTGTCTGTCTCTTGTGATCATGTATACTGTCTGGCAAGGTGTCATCGAGCCACTGGGTCTGTGTGCTGCTGTGGCCACATTCAGGGAGGACTCTCTGGGACATTTCATGCTCCTGGTCCCAACGGCAGAAACTGAAGACTGGGGGTTTTGAATTGTTAATGTGTGCACTTTTTGGCAGGTACTAGAAATAGAAAGAAAAGACACATTTGCTGGTTAGTGGAGGCTGGGAGGGAAGCGCAGAGTTTAAGTAGCTGCAGACCGCTTATTTGTGAATGCCACAGATACTACGAAACTATTATTGTTTCGAAGCTATGGACTTGTCTGAAGAGGGTTGTTTTGTAGTCAGTATGTTTGTTTATAGGTGTGGGTTTATTTGTTTATTCGTTTTTCGCTCTGCTACATTTTCTAACACAATAATGAGATGGCTGTACTAGAAGTTTTGTTGTTGTATAGATATTTAAAGGCTGAACCGAAGCACAGGATGGACTCTGGGACAAACGTCCATCATTAAAGTGCTGCCACTCGCTGACCTGAGATGTCAGAGCTAGCGAATTCATCCTACTGGTGTATTTGTTATCGCCGGCTGTATGCGTGCGCTACTCTCAAGGGGTAAGGAGACGAAGACGAAGCAAACAAGACGTCAATGTTGCATTGCCGCCCGCCCACCCTCACCCCTCCCCTCGCTCGGCACCCAAACAGTTTTAATTATATCTTCTCCCGTGTAGTGCGCCTCAGTAACCAAGGAGCTGACATTGATGCATGTGCTGATAAATCCACAAACACTGGAAACGAGATTAACAAAGATTTTGAGGAAAGGGTGACAGCTAATTTTGCGCAGTGGTCCATGTCTCGTTCAGGAGTGATGTTTTGATAGAGAACCGGCTGAGAATTCAGCTTTCGTGTGGTGGAGTGGGATTAGATGGTAATATCAGGAGTTGCGTAGCATATGCACTTTTTAAATTGTTTTGCTGATATTTTTTTTTTCTCCCACTAGCTCACGTTCCATGCATCATTTTATCAGGTAGCCATTCTTGTCCTTCTGTGTTTGCACTGATGTCGGAGTAATGAATGTGTGTTGTGTAAGTAGAGAGGGTTTGTGTGAAGTTAACTGGTTGTTAAGATTTGTAGATTGGCGATCTGCTGCTAGTTTTGATAGACAAGTAGACAGGACAAACCTTGGACACCTAATTGTGGCTAAGCAGCACATTCTATGTGTAGAAAGGCCAAACAAACCATTCTGAAGTTGTAACAGTAGCCTAAAGCTGTTTTATTTTGTGTTGAGTGATTGGCTCTTGGGGTGGCCATGTTGTTGGTCACATGACCAGCAGAATGCTACTTTCCAATACACTTTGTCTTGATATCCTGGCTGTTATAAGACTCTTTCACTCATGAAATCATATAAAAGGGATAGTTCACCCAAAAATGAAAATTTTGTCATCATTTACTCACCCTCATGTCATTACAAACCTGTATTCATTTCTTTATGTTGAACATAAAAGACAGTTGATGATCCCCATTGACTTACATGCTACGGAGCTCAATGGGACCAACAACTATTTGGTTCTTCAAAATTCTTTAAAATATCTTGTTTTGTGTTTAACATAAGAAAGAAACTGGTGAGTAAATGATGACTAAGTTTTCATTTTTGGGTGAACTGTTCCTTTAAACATGACTGACTGAAGACAGTGCATTATTATAATGTTATTGGTTACTTAATTATTTATTTTCATAGAAGCTTCTTTTCCTACATAATTCCATAGTGTGTGTTTTTTTTTTTTTTTACAAAATAACACATTTACAGAACAAATGATACATTTTACAGTATAAAACTGTAATTTACAAGCAAGAAAATTTGAATGTAGACCAGTAATTTCAACGTTGCACACTGTTTTGTATCTTTAACATAATCTGACAACCACCATGATAATTCAGGTGGGAAAGGAGAAAGCCACACCAAAGGTCATCTTAAGTAGCTTTTCTACAAGCTGAAGTAGGTGCACAGAGTCATTCACGCAAAGATAAAACACCATCATGGTAACACACAACACTTCAATAATGCAATAAACATTCATTAAACAACGGAAGATGTAACATAAAACCCTAACCCTAACTGATGTACATGGCTGCATAACTAAGAAACATTATTTAAACAAAATAATTTAAAATGTTGAGTAATTTTGGAAATATATACGTTGATTTGTTCTTTTTTACTTCTGAAAACTCTACAACTAAGAACATTTTACTGTAAAATTACATGAAATATCTGGTTAGAGCTTTTACAGTTTTTCCCTTTGTTTATTACGGTAACTTACTGTTAACCTATTAATAGTTATTAACCTATTTTTTTCTTTTTTTTTGTTCCAGTTTTTACAAAATTTTACAGTTAAAATTACACTTTTTTTTCAGGGTAAATAGGTTTTAGCATTTTATGCTCGGTGCACAGTGTGCAGCAAAAATAACTTCACTAACCCTCTGTGACTTACACAAAACATGAATTTCTGAGGAATAATCTGGCCACTCTTTTCTATATAATGAAAGTGAATGAGGACTTGGAATGTCAAACATTGAAAACAAACAAAAAAACTTATCATATAATGTCAGATTTTTTTGTACCATATTTCTGAAACTTTTATGGTGCTTTTCCTTAATTTAAAGCTTGAAATCTAGTAACCATTCATTCCATTTACGTATAAAGAGCAACCAGCACAATATTCAACAGTCCTACTTGTTTTCAACAGAAGAAATTAAGTCATAATGGTTTGAAACGAGTAAATGTTGACAGATTTTTTTCTCTCTCTCCCTAGAAGTACACTATTAAGTACTACTTTCCCTCCCAATGAAGCTTAGCGATGAAGAAATGGGAGATGTTTGGGTAATTACATATTCAGCTGCTCACAAGACACTTTGATGAGGATCTGATTTAGGCCTGATGTACCTTCTTACGTGTTACCTTTATAAAGACCCTGCACTTTATTCATATAATACACAATTTCATTCTGAAATGTAGACAGCCGTCACCGCAAAATGTCATCTCTATGTTCCCTTACATCTTTTTTCTCCCTTTGTTGGTGCTATCATGAGCACTCATCTTATCTGCGGCAGTAGGGTTTGTATATTGAACAAGACTGACCTCTGTGTTTTTGAACCTGCTAACTGTCTTTAGAGGCTTGATCTGCCGTCTGGAGAGAAAGGTATCGCTTCGCTTTATCCTTTCTCTCAGAAGACCAGAGACAAGCAGATAACAATCATATCTGCCACTACTGATTCCTCACGTCTCTGTCAGCTGCGTGTGTGTGATGGGGGGCTTCTGAGACCGCTGGCAATCCTCCACTCTCCACCCTATTTTGTGTCTATATGGCAGAAACATCTTGTAGTTTTCTTTTTTTCCCTTTCTCATTCTTTTTTTTCTCTCTCTTGTTTCTTTTTTCTCTCTCTCTCTCCCCGCAGCCTTCCCTTTCAGAATCAGTTCCCCATCTTCATTTGCAGGCAGCTGACAGCTTCTTTCACTTTTCTTTGTCATTTTCCCCCTTTCTTCTCCCTCTTTTTTTTTTTTTTTTTTTTTTTTTTGCCTCTTTATTCGCCCTTCGTCCTTCTCCATCTGCTTAGCTTTTGTTTGCTCCGGCCCTCTCTCATCCCAACTTGATAATGAGGAATGTGGTGTGACCCTGACCTCCATTGGTCTGGCGATGACCTTCAACCTCCACATGTTCTCCTCTGTCCTCTTTTTGACAGTTTGATTAATTACCCAGTGTTATGATTTATGAGTAAGCAATATGTAAAAAAATAAAATAAAAGCCAACAGGTGAAGTTCAAAAAGTTTCTTTAGGTTTTTTAATGGTAGTTTTTTGTCCTTTGTGCCGTTGTTGTATTCATGTTTATGGGAAAGGGGGTGTTCTCATTGCTCATGCAATCAGTTGTGAAGTGCATTTGTCTTTATTATACTGCCAAAAGTTTGTTTGAAAAGCTTTGCTGAGTTGAGTTGCATAGTTTTCTACATAAGCTGCTGACTTTTAAGATAGTATCCTAACTAAAATGAAAATAGGTGACTGATTTGCAGTGTTTTTTTTTTTTAGACAAGAACACCACATGTAACACAAATAGT
>SCHK01053352.1:28923-41825 GCA_004124795.1 Poropuntius huangchuchieni
GTATAAATTACTTATCTCATAGTTATGAACCATTTGGAGGAGGGACGTTTTCATTCTAGAGAGCATCTGATTGGACTAAAATCTGTGCAGTGCTGGATGAGTCATCAATAAATTTTCGATGTTTTTCCAGTAAAGATACACAGTGAATTTTAAACACAAATATCTGCAAAATGTCAATTTTGTCAACCTTTAAATCTAAATGAAACAGAAGTAGTGGAATTTTTGTTTGTTTTTTAGTTTTTTTGAAAAAAAAAAAAAGTAAGTTGGGGACTTGGTTATATAGATTATATAGATGTGTCCTGTTGTTCTTAAAAATGGAGGCTAGGACTTAGCAGACTAAATGATTAGAAAAGTCTGGCATAGGTCAACAGAGAGAAGTATGTCATTTTCACAAAAAGATATTTTAATTAAAAATCATGAAGTCCTAAAATGCATGGATGATTCATTCACAATTAACATGCATTTAGAAAATAGACTTTAAGAGTACAAAGCATACAAATGATCTTAAAGCTAACAGAAATTTAGTAGGATCTTTAACAGACTGCTTTTTTTCCCCCAATATTTACAGATTATACAATATACAGTCTCCCAAACGCACATTTTTGTGTATACATCACGCACACCAGGCACAAATAATGCATTCTAAAAAAAAATAATAATAATTTCTAATGCAAAACCATGATGAAACAAGGAAGCATCAATTGGAAATTTGTCTCCCGAAAGTTAGCGCTTTGTTTTATCACCCTTTGACGGCCACGTCACATATCGTCACACTCCTTGTGCTGTCATTTACCGTCGTTGACTCAGTAGCGGTGTGTGAGCTGTCAACACACTTCTGAGACTACCTTCACACACACACACACACACACACACACACACACACAAAGCACGCTGAGGTATAATTATCTGCACTATTAGCATCAAGTCAGCTTTAAAACCCTCATACCTCTCACTTCCCCTCTTTTTGTAAACAAATTCTCTTAATTACCCTCTTTTTATCACCGTAAACTAACTCTGACACCTATCCTTCCTTAATAAATTCTCATTGAGGACAGAATTCTGTGGTGTTGCCCAGATGAAGTTGTTTTTTGACACACACACACACACACGCTCAGCAAGAGAAAAAAAAAACTATGAAATAGCCATCAGTGAGTGTGAATCTGAGATTTCAACACCTCGTCCGTTTCTGAGGCGTTTCATCAGTGTTGGTGTGGTGAATAGAGGAAGTTGCTCTCCAGGCTGCTGTGTATAATGGAAAAACTCACTGTCAATATCTATAAGAGCCCGGCGCTGCTGACATCTTCATGCGCACATACAGCAATGTGTGTTTATGAGTAAGAGATCGAGAAGGAGTGTGTGTATGTCTTCGAGAGGAGCCGCATCACCCTGAAGAGACGGAAGGGAAGAAACCATATTAATGTCTTAATGAATATTTCAGCTGGGATAGTTTGGGATTCATGTAATGAGACGACTTAGCATCTCTCGCTCTCCTCCTGAACTTTTGGCACATTACAAGTCTAGTGGTATGAGATTGTTAGTCCAGTTCTGCCGGATGGCCTTGCAGTATTCTGCACTCTTTCCACTCTTCCGCATTATGCAGCTTCAGACCGGCACAAGGACGTGCGCTGATGACTGTGTGTCTCTGACTTATACTGTATGTGTGCTTGTGAATTCCTGTAGGGAGCATTGCCAAGTGGAAATGCATGCGAAATGGAAAAGCCGTTTTGTTTTGAACCACTGCAGGAAAATATTAAAGAGACTCTGTTGAGATGATTTCAAGCTTTCGTTTATGTGTGTTGTTGGCTTGTTTAGTTTATGTATAACTAATATCCTGCAGCACATTGTCAGTGGCTGAAATGTAATGATTCAGCACTCTGATTTAATTTTCTTTGTATACTTTGAGATCCTCTATGATTGTTAATGGTTTATGTGTACTGGTACTTAAGTGATTATAGCTGCATAAAAACATACTGTGGAAAGACTTTCATACCATTGGAAATAGTTTCATAACATTGCTTGTTAAGGCAAACATTGCTATTAGTGTTGCAAATAGATTTTGTTTCCCCCTTCTTGTAATTCCCTAACCCTAAATGTTAAACTTAGGTAGACCCAAGACCTTTCTAGGCACAGTGTGGTTAAAAACTCAATGGTGGGCTCTACAGAGATTGGCTAGCAATCAAACAAACCCCTAAAACCACTCGGAACACATTAGCAACCGCATAGCAATGCTCTGGTAGGTGTTTAGCATAGTGTTGGAAAGTTTTTCAGCAAGTACTACACAAATTTTCTACAGAGAATAAAAATAAATCATAAAAATAGTTAATGTTAATTCTGTTATCTAGAAATATAACCACACTTTTGTTCATATGTTTCCTAGTGGCAACACAAATGCACTACTATATTTTTCGGTAACACTTTCCAATAAGGGTGCATTAGTTAATGTTAAATAATGCATTAACATTAGCAATAAGCATTACCTTTGTTACAGTATTTATTAATCTTTTATTAACACTAGTTAACGTTAGATTAATAAATGCTTTAGAAGTGTAATGTAGTTAACTAATGCTAACAAATGGCACCTTGTTGTAAAGTGTTAACCAATTTTTATTTATTTAAAAAAAGTAATTTGAAAAATGTGTCAAGCTAATAATTACAAAAAGGTTGTTTATTTGTTAGATTGATTATGTCAATCTTTAGGTAGCCTTAATTTTATTTATTTGCTTATTATTTATTTGATTATTTGTTAAATGTTTTTGTGCCCCCTGCAACGTACTTAAGTACCTCCTATTATGAATTACTGATGTATATTCAGTATCATTCTTTCAGTAAGATACCATGTTCTGACAAACGACTTAGGCGTCATTCACACTCATTTACATATTTGTAACATATCATATGCACTGATTTACATATTTGATAACCAACACTGAAGTCCTCCATGACTTCATTTTAGCACACACAGTAGTACGTAATAGCATCGCGTCCGATCAGATTGTAAATTGAGTCTGCTTAAATCATTTTTTCACACTTTTTTTTTTAATGAATTTGTAACCGCACCGATGTCCAGGTACATTAGCGTGTGTGTGTGTGTGTGTATATTTGTGTGTGTTTTCTCCTCCTCTCCACCCATCCTCTCAGCTCCTAGAGTAGGAGGCGGGTCACAGCGAGTCCCATTCTCCCAAAGTTTTTAATCTTTTATAGTGGCATTGTACGCGACCGAACCTCCTCTCCTCCCCTCCTTGACTCCCCGTAGAGCACTAGACCACCTGCACGTCGCTCCGGCCGGGCCCTGCAGCTTCGGGCTTTGGTAGCGTTGAGTTGATTAATACACTTCCTTACCCCCATTAAGGAGCCCTTAACTGCCTTTAGCACTCTTACTTTTTAGCCCCCCTTCGGGCTGTGAGCCCCCAGCTCTGCCTAATCTCTCCGCGATCTTACAGATCACAGCCCCAGCGGCCCACGTCTGCTGACGCCGAAGAAGAGGGGTGGACATGAGAACCGGGGGGCCGAAATAGTGGGGGTGGCATACAAAGTTTTTTTGGGAGTTCACTTTACTCTGAATTTGAGGCCTAATCCAGTTACCTATTTTCTGTCAGCCAAGCGGAGGAATAGCAAGAACAAAACCCACATTCAGAGCTTAAGAAGCTTCCAAAGATTTCATTCAGGCCTGAGCGGACCCGGCTTAGGGCCCCAGCCCCAAGGGGAAAAGAGCAAGTGGACAAAAAGCCCAGTGCGCTCAGCCTTTCTCTAAAGCACCACTTATTTTTGTAAATGACTAGAATCCTTCTCCTAACACTTTTTTTTTCTCACATTTCTTATTGTTGCTTTTTTTGTAAAACGGTTTGGGCGCGAGAGAAAGGGAGAGCACTTCGTCAAACATTCAGACGCAGCAGCTTGTGGGAGGTGTTTTTCTTTTCTTTTCTTGCTCTTTCCATCTCTCCGTTTATTCATTTCTTAAGTGCCTGCAGAACTTGAAGTGTCAGATCCTTGTGGAGATGGCATGAGTTTATTGAACGCTCAAGATTGCCGTTGCTTTCATACATGTACGCTATGACCTAACAAGAGAAAAATAAAACATCTATTGACACTAGGCCTCTGCTTTACCTTGTTTTGTAACACACAGTTCTGCCTCTTTTCGCGTTTACCATGAATTGATTTTCTAGGCAGCAATGTTTAAGTTTTGGGTATGTTAGCTGGCAAATAATGCTGAAAAATAAAAGGGTGGCCTTTAGAGTTATGATAGAAATGTTCTGGGTTGGCAAAATCTGGCACAACACATTGAGCCTTGTTCATGAAACACGAGCAGAACTGTGTAAATCATTCGTGCATCCATTCATGCAACAGTTTTACGTGCAGTTTATACAGAAATTTGTTCTGCTCATGTTTCATGAATAAGGCCTATTGGGTCTCCTTGAATTATAGCACACAAGTTTTCTTACTTGCATATTTTATTTTATTTTTTAAGGAAGCACATGCCTGAAGTCAGTAATTACCATATTATATGGCCAAAATATTTCCATATAAGGGCTTACAGCCAGAGTGTAATAATAAATAATAAATAATTTATTTGTCAATTGTAATTTGTTCCTGGGTTAGCAAAGCTGAATTTTCAGCAGTTATTGCTCCAGTCTTCAGTGTAACAAAAATCATTCAATATGCTTATTTGCTGCTCAAGAAACGTTTTTTTTTAAATTATTATTATCAATGTAGAAAACAATTGTGCAGCTGCTCATGTAGATACTGTTAATTTTTTTCTTAAATTCTTGAATAGAAAGAAATGTCCTTGCTGAATTAAAGTATTAATTACTTTAAAATAATAGTAATAATATAGGCAAAATAACAGTTTTGGATAGAAAAGTGTGTACACACATAGTGAATGAGACTTATTGTGATTTAAACACATTTTTGTGAGGAAGGTGTTTTTTTTGTAGTCAATATTTAGCAAAAAAAAAATGTATCTTGCATATGATTATGAATGCAAACATGTTGTGTCGTCCCCAAAAGGTGCTCCAGAATCATATAAAGTTGTCACGGATGGGGCACTAGTAGGACGTTGGCGTCGGTTCAAGGGGTTACTGCTGGTGTTCCTATTTTGTGTACCTCTACTGCGTCCTTCGTCTCCACAGGAACGACATCCATTATTTATCCCTCGTCTTCTCTCTCCTGTTCCCCCGGGACGAGAGGAATCCGTGTTTTGGAGATGTACTGTTTCCCAATGCCTGGCTCGTACATCCCTAACCTACATGTCTATTAGATATGGCCCAGCCGAGCCGGGGATGTCAAGAGACTTGTATTCTGGCTCGGGTTGTATCAGCCTCAGTCAGTGCTCCTGTAGTTCAGGGACACTTCTGGAGGTCCTCTGTGTGTATGTGAACTTTGGCCTTGAAGACCTTCCAAGTAACCCCTCATTGCCAACACAAGCGTGGCGACCGGACGTGCCTTAATTAAACTTCTGAACTGGTGATATGGCCGCAGCAGAGGTCAGAATCACAGGTTACGAGGTTTTTCGCTGTTTCAAGTGTGTGTGGGCGTCTGCTGTGTGCGTGAGTGTATTTATTTATTTTGAGTTACACTGACTTATGAGTTGGGGCATCTGTTTGTGCAAGTACGCAAGTGAAAGACTTAACAAAAGCGTAGTATTTTATAATAATAATAATGATAATAATAATAATAAAATGTTATATATATATATATATATATATATATATACATATATATATATATATATATATATATATATAGTGCTGTCAAATGATTAATCGGGATTAATCACATCCAAAATAAAAGTTTTTGGTTACATAGTATTTGAGTGTAAGAAAAATTTTATGTTTATATATTAAATATATTAATAGATAATATCAATTATATTAATATAAATATATACATGTAAATACATGCAAACATTTTCTAAATATGTACTGAATGTGTGTATTTATAATAAATATACACAATACACATAGATATATTATGTAAATAAATCAATAATTCATACAGTTTGTTTTAAACCATGTATTATGCTTCTGTTCTGAGTTGCAGTAACTTTTTTTTATTTTTTTATTTTTTTATTTTACTCACCGAAAACCAAATTTTGCACAATTTGGTGCTTAAAGAACCTGGTAACATATGATTTATATACCCGTGTTTATCTTTTACAAGTTACATAGAGTGATTTTCATAGTATGAGTGAAAACTAAAAAAAAAAATAAAATAAAAAAGCATACTGTACATTTAAAAAAAAAAAAAAAAAAAAAAAAATTTGATCTGTTCTCTAGTTATTTATATACTTAGAGAGAGAGAGAATGTGAAGTGACTGTGTGTCTGAAGCAGCTGTCTCTGTGTGCCTGTATGTACGTGTTGTCCTGTTATTTTTGCATATGAACTGCTTGTCAACCCTTGCCACCGTCTGAGATCTCCTCTCTCTGAAGCTGTGCATTGTAACCGCTCTCGGGGCGAATCCCGCTGTAACTCGGCTCAGATGTCTGCTCCCAATCTTCCCGTTAGGTCAACCAAGAAACACATCCAATCTGCTGTCAGAAGCCAAACCAAGGGCCTTCACAGCAGGCCTTCACCACCAAACGACACACAAACCACTGTCTGTGCCTTCTTCCCCTAACATCAATTAAAGCAAGGCAGTAATTTAATCTGACAATCACAGGCTTTGAGTGAGACAGGTTGAGATGTCACAGAGATGACCTTTCTGCCCACATGCAGCCAAGAGCTGTCTTTTGCCTAGGCCTTTGTAGTTTGTTAATGAGATATTGATTTGAAACAATGCACTAGCAAATTTTGTCGAGATTAGCTCCATGCTAACAAGGTCACAGCGCTGTCACAGTACAGTCTCGTGTTTATCAGCACCATACCTCCACCTCCTTTATTTAAGAGCCCTCTTAGGGTGTCTGTAACCCCCCCCATGCCTTTTTCATTTCCTGTTTTCCCTAAGCATGTTGATATTCTGCCCACATCTTCCCCGTTGGCCTCGTTTGTCATCTTACTGGCTTTCGGTGAGCTCGCTAGTCGTTAATTACTTGTGATTTTCAAGTCATCTCCTTGGTTCGTGTTCTCTCCCCCCTTTTCCCTCCGCTAGATATGAGGGCTCCTGCCGCGGTCACACTCTTTTCTGAAGGAGCACCTTGTCTGGAACTGGCCAGGTGTGGACGGCAAATCTGCAGGAAGTGAGTGCCAGTGCTCATTTTGCCAGCCCGAGGCGTCTAGTGTTCCATGTGCGCTAACGGCGCTATCAGGAAGTCCACGCGCCGCCATGAAACCCAGTCTCAGCCTTATCCGAGTATACAAACCCAGCACTCACACTGCCAACTTTCAAATCCCTCAGCATTATCGGCTTTCCCAGACTCCTATTTCTTACTATCAGTCCACGGTCTCTGTAAACGCTAGCCATGCGGAGCTAGCGACAGGCTAACGGACGTTTGAGGCACTTAATGTGAATCTCGGCAAACACCGGGAAAGTAGGTCCACATTCTAATGGCTCCGGTGATAATACAAAACACGCAATTACCTCCTTGGATTGTTTAACGTTTAATCGTTTAACTAAATGAAAATAATCCCGTGTCCTGCTGAAAAGCTACTACTGGCCATTGAAATGAGCTGAGAGGATTGTGTTTGCCCAGCGCGGCTAGAAAGAGTTGGCTTGTTTGTTCTGATTGAGCTTTTTAAAGGTGATGCTTATCGGAATGTCGCAAAAAAAGTTATTGTCTGAATAGGACAAGTAGTACTTACAGACTAGAGATGAAATGTAATGTTAATTTGGTACTAGATTTAAATAAAAAAAAATGTATTGATAGCATTACTTTCTGTGGTTCTGACTGAAGTACTCACTTAAATTGCTACTTGAGATTTGTTTGACAAGCAGCTGTTTTTGAACAATCACATGCATATGTGTTCAAGTTTGTATTGCAGCTCCATGTGAGTGCACAGGTGCACTGTAGGCAATTAGCATTGCATATAATATTAAAACATCAATATATGAAACAAAGCTAAGTACATCTGTGTGTTTAATTTTGAAAATCTTCAAAGCTAAATTGCACATCAAATTAGTTTGGTAATATATGTACTTGCATTTATAGTGTTAAAATGTGTTGAAATTTGGTGACTTTTTTAAAGCTACATTCACATGAAACTAAAAATTTGGGGTAAATTCAAAATTACAATAAAGCCATTTATAATGTCACAGTATTTCTATTGCAAATAAATGCTGTTCTTTTTTAACTTTCTATTTGTCAGTGACCCCACCCCTCAAAAAAAATATCATAATATCACAATTTCCATAAAAATATTAAGCAGCGCAACGGTTTACAGCATCGAAATGTTTCTCGAACACCAAATCAGCATATTAAAATAATTTCTGAAGGAACATATGACACTGAAGGCTTGAGTAAGGACAAAATCATAATAAATTACATTTTTAAATATAGATAAAAAAAAAAATAGAAAACAGATGAATGTTGCTTTTAAAGGAAGAAAGTTGTTTCTGCATCATCATTTAGAGTGTGGTTATATAAATGCATTTTAGGCATGTACTATTGTTATTCCATACCTATTCACTCCAGGGATTTGTATTCCAACATGGATTGACAGGTGTAAAGCAGAAATGAAGAATGTGTGTGTTACATAGAGTGAGTTTAATGGGGCAGGAGTTACGCTCATTGTGGATCTAAAATGGTCCTCTATCAATCTTCTGATTGCTGACAATGAAGGCGATAGAGAGAAAGGTGTGCAGGAAGAATCTGTCATGCTACTAAAAGGAAGAATTTCTTTGAGATGCTGTGCTCATATCCTATGTGTTCAAGGGGTTTGCAGAGTATGGGACACCTCCATGTGACTTTGCTCAGATTGTGTGAAGAAGAGCACTAAATTGATAAAAAGAAAGGGAAAAGACTCAAATAGTACGCTGTTATAACAGATAATGCCAGATGTTGTTTGTTGCGCTGAGGTGAAACTGAGGAAACCGTAGTTCATGTAAATCGAGATTGCATTTGCACTGACAGACGTGCACATGGTTACATAATGTACATATGCTGTTGACATGGCATGTGGTTCGACAGGAATCTATTAATTTTTAGTGAATAGACCTTATTAAGTTGGATTTTGCTTATCTAATTATTATTATTATTATTAATATAATTTTTTTTTTTTTTTGTAGGCATTTTCTAGTCAGAAGTGAGATTGTCCTGCTGTGTAATTATTCATCATGAGCTGTGATAGAAAGCTTTAAAGCTGAAATTATTTATTTATTTTAAATCCTAGCTTAATATGCAGTCGTTGATAACAACGGCATACATAGGTTGACTTTTAGTTTGTCCATGCAACGGGAGACAAAGAGAGCATTTGAGGTACTTGTCATTATTTTTGCAATTGTTTTTGTTGATGCTAGCGAAGCAGAAAGTTAATGACCATTCGTATTCAGAAACATTGAGACATGCAACAGGTCTGCTCACTCTGGGAGTCTTCCAGGTCTTGCACATGCATGGATGAGATGAAGGCTGACAGCGAGAGAGAGAGAGGGTGAACCTGTCACCAGAAACTGGTCTCTACGGACGTATTGTTTCGCAGGAGCTAATTAACCCTAGGAAATAATTACACAAATATGCAAATGCTGTTTAGATAAGTGTGGGCTCTATCAGAGGAGGTAGTCAATCATAGGGGAAGGGTTGGAGGGAGTCGGTGGTCTGTGTGTGCTTGTGTGTACGTATGGGCCAGGTGTCAGGCTCTGTGCCTGGGTGATAAGGGGAGGGGGATGTTACCTGGTTTTATGTGGCATCACCCTTGTGCAATAGTGGAGACTTAATTTATTGAATAACACACACTCACAGACGGAACATTCAGTTTATTTGCTTCGCTATGAAATAACCTTCCAAAATGTACTCTTGTAATTGCATTTGTAATTTGTAACTTCTGTGTAAATATTTCCCAGTGAAACATTTAGTGGTCAGAATAATTTTTTCCCCACAATTTTTTAAACAGTCATGAAAATTACAGCAAATATTTTATTTTATTTTATTTTATTTTATTTTATTTCATTTTATTTTATTTTATTTTATTTTATGTTTTGTTTTGTTTTGTTTTGTTTTGTTTTTTTGTGTTTTGTTTTGTTTTTTTGTGTTTTGTTTAATTTCGTTTTGTTTTGTTTTGTTGTTTGTTTGTTTTTTTGTGTTTTGTTTCTTTTCTTTTCGGTTTTTTTTTTCCGTTTTTTTGATTTGTTTTGTTCTGTTGTTTTTTGTTTTGTTCTGTTGTTTTTTGTTTTGTTTCGTTTTGTTTGGTTTTTTAAGGCTGAACTGAAGAAAATGTTTACATGCAAACTAAAAGCTAACTTAGCTGTTATGCTGTATGACTTTTAATGTATACGCGTTTAATAGCGCTGTCACACATCTGCAAATACTCTATGTTGTGTAAGTGCATATATTGTTGCATAAGTATGTTATTTAAAATAGTATTTTGCTTATTTTAATTAGTTAGTAAATAGACTTAAGGGTGGACTGTACTGTCTTGTGCCTGCCACTTTTTGTGTTTCCCTGCTCGTATGACATTGGTTACATCAGCAGAATAAAATAGTTTTTTCAGAGGTGGAGAAAGTTCTTATTTTAATAAAAGATGGCAAAAAGAATCATTTTTTTCTTCTTTAGAATATCATGTGCTAATGAATCGTGTACAATGAGACCAAGGACCTTTATTTAGTAAGTGGATATAAAGAAATTACCGGCCACTACATCTCTTTGTGGCCGTGTGTCCGGGCTTGCGTGTGTGAGCACCAAGAGCTTTATGAATATAAAAAGCGCTGCACTGTGATGATGACTCAGCTTTGGTTCTTCAAAACGCTTTGATGTCTGAGGGTGCGAGAGAAAGACATGCAGACTCGTCCCCGTTTTCACCGCCCTGCACCCACCTCCCAGCCGTCCAAGGAGATCTGGGCTCAGCGCTTTCTGCCAGTTGCATCACGCCGTAACCCCCCCTCCCACCAGCCTGTTTATTTACTTTCATATTTGTGTCCCCTCGCCAACACAAGCCATCTCGGTGACAGGAAATCTCTTCCCTCCTGCCAGCTCCTTCAGCTCTAATTCACTTATTATTGTGCTTTTCAAAAAGCTAATCAATGTGGGAGAGCTGATGCAAGATCATGAGAGAGAGGCTAAACACAGGGCAAGGCTGCAAACTTTCAGGAGCTGATTGCGACAAGGCCAGATCTTAATATCATGCAGCTGTATAACTGCCGTATTCGCCGTTTTATGTCACCGACACCCACGTTCGCTCACTTGTTGCTAGCGATTTTCCTCTAATTTAGTTGTTATTCTGCATTTAAACGATTGCCGTATTTGCAAACAAACACGCAGATCGATGTTGCATGCGCCAGTGAATGAATGAATGCCCTTTTTCTTCTTTCTCTCTCTTGCCTCACATTCGTAGAGCGTTATAACCCCGGGCCAGTGTTAATTACTAGTGTTGTGTTTGTGCCCTGCTTGTGTGACCTTCCCATGTAGGCCGATTATGTGTTTATCGCTCGTATAGAGGCCGTATTGATCAGTCAGCGGGGTACAAATTAAGATTTAAACCTGACGTCACAAAATCTATTGAGTTTTGCATTGGAGGCATTTGCAGTATGCAAGATTCATTGATTGAGCTAGATATATTTAACTGAGTGAATGTGGCTGTGTGTGAGTTTATGGGTGTAGTCTTCATGCTAACTTAAAGGTCAAACCTTAGTTTATCTTATTTTCTAAAAATAAAATGTGTTTTAGTAGATTCTATATTCTATATATTATACTGTTGATAATATAGGGTCTTTTAACTAGTTGCTTATTAGCATGCATATTACTAGAATTAGTAGAAATTAAGCACATATTAATGCCTTATTCTACATGACATTATTCTACATCCCTAATCCTACCCAATACCTAAATTTAACAACTACCTTACTAACTATTAATAAGCAGCAAGGGAAAAGTTGGAGTTAATAGTGAATAAGTGTTCCCTATTCTAAAGTGTTACCTTTTTATTTTATCAACATTTTGAAATATTAGTGAGTTAATTAAAAGGGGTATTCACATAATTTTTTATCATGTAATGAATCGGTCCTCATTATTTCACCGTGACGTTTTCGAACCCTAAATAGATGATGTGTAAATGTGGGTGGTCATGACTCATGTGTTAATGTATCAGTCTGATGTCAGTAAGCTGCAGGAGTTTGTATTACACCATGGTTTTCATTTTAAAAGGTGCTGTTTTTCATGGTATGAACATCCTGGTTTGTTTGTATATCAACTTTTAGTATTTTATTTATTTACTTATTTCACTGTATATCTCTGAATTTTTCCACGGACACTCTAGCACTCCCTTGCAGCCCCCCATTTTGAAAACTCCTGTTTTAAAATTTCAAGGAAAATTATATTTTTTTTGTATTGTATTATAAGACCCCTTTAACTTCAGTGACTCCCACTTTCTCTTTACAGGAAAACAGCACTCCTGAGGAACACACACTCTATGTGTGGGACCACTTCATCTCTAAATCAGTTGCGAAAAACGTCTTCATTGTGGCACACAGCTATGGCGGCTTGTCATACGTGAATTTGGTAAGTATTTGTTAGAGGTTATTATTATGAAAAGCCCTCCCCCTCCACCTCCTCAACACACACACACGGTTGTCTTCACCGGTGGGAAAAGCAGCAGAAGCGAAATGATTAAAAATAAATAACACTTAGTTTCTTTGAGAAAGTGCTGCTTTTGTAAACAATCCAGTTCATCCTTGTCCTAAGGCGCTATCCACTTCCTTGAGCAGGAGGGAGGGATGAAGAAAGAATGAGAAACTGCAATGAGAGTTACAGCTCTGTTAAAGCATGTAGACAAGTAAGCATAACAGCAGACCCTGAGAGAAAAGAGAAAGAAGTCATAGTCTC
>SCHK01053405.1:0-10472 GCA_004124795.1 Poropuntius huangchuchieni
TAATTTCTTAAGGAGGCTAATAATATTGACCTTAGCAGTTTATTATTGATTCATTTTTTAATTATTTTATTCAAGCAACTATAAGAAATCAGACTTTCTCTAGAAGAAAAAAATAATAGAAAATAATGTGAAAACATTCTCTTGCTCTGTTAAACATCACTTGGGAAATATTCAAAAAAAAAAAAGTAAAATTTCACAGGGGGGCTAATAATTTTGTCTTCAACTTTATATGTACAGAATTTATGCATTAACCAATTAACTCACATTTCCTATGGTTTGCCTGAAGCAACAAAGTGTGGCAAATCTGTGGCTTGGCCAGATAACTTCAGCAAACAAGGTAAGGATTATTAGCATCCTGCCCATTATCTCTCATGATTGCTTGTGTAGCTGCAATAGAATGACAGATACACCACAGATACCTGAGAACAGCCATTATATAAAACAAGCAAAACAAGCGGTAGATACACTCTGCCCACACCAGCCAGCCTCCAGAGACATGCATTCTGAAATGACAGCTGACCGTGAGATGAATATCAAAAGACTTTCTGCTTTACAAGCAAGTGATATTTGAGAATCTGTTATCTAATTCGCTCTTTCTCCCACAGACGTGGTGCTATGCTATCTCTTAACTCTCACGGCGTGCTGGGGAGAGATATGGAGGAAATAGCGTCTGCACCGGTGGAAGCTCACAAAGTGTCTCTCTGTTGTCAAATGTCTTCGCTCAGAAAGACAGCTCTGCGATAGTTAAGGGAGAGAAGGGAATTTAAATAAGAGATGGGGGACAAAATACCTGTTGTCTGTGAAACAACTGTTTATTTTTTATTTCTCCGGCCTGTCAAGGTTGGCATCAGGTGCGTCATTTGAAGTTGACAGCACAGTGAAGGGTTTGCACACTCACTGTTGGAGTCATGATGGAGATTCCAGCTGATGAGCCTGTCATGTTCACTTGTTTCAGCTTGTCTCTCTCAGTACAGGGACAGACATGATAAAGAAATATTTTTCGTTCATCGAAAAAGGAACAGACTATCTTTCCCAAAATAAAATGAGTGATGGAATGATAATTGCAATCCTGAAGGACTCCACAAAACAGTTTAAAGCTGTTTGGACTCAACTGCCTAATATGGAGGACAAGAGTTTAATTACTAGCTCTAATCTTCTTGGCTTGTAA
Organism: Poropuntius huangchuchieni; assembly: GCA_004124795.1. Classification (NCBI taxonomy): domain Eukaryota; kingdom Metazoa; phylum Chordata; class Actinopteri; order Cypriniformes; family Cyprinidae; genus Poropuntius; species Poropuntius huangchuchieni. Next base: position 1,169 of record SCHK01053405.1, read on the forward strand.
GCAATTCGGCAATCTGAATTTGCTTTTTCTCATTAGCATCCTAGAACAATAGCAGCACTCTGAGCTTGTATTCACCTAGCATCAGTAATTAAGAGCGGCTCCTTTTAATTGGAAAAATTAATCCATTTTTAATCAAACTGATGGAATCACAGCTTTTTCTGCCCATGTCCAATGGGTTAATTTTGTCGATCTTTTGCACATGCTAAATTAGTTCTTAGATTAAAAACAGAACAACACCATGTTTTTTCCCCCCTAACTGCTGTTGACCATTTTTTGAGAAGAAAAACACTATAGTTGCTTTTTTTAATACAGTATATATTTATAAATGAAAAAAATTAAAATAAACTGATTATTAAATTAGTTTTTATAAATTAAAAAAAAAATTATCATTTGGTACAAAAAAAAGAGGTGTTTTGAATGCATGATCTTGCTGGCAAATTTGAACACGTGCAGTTATAGTAAATACTATAAAACACCCTAACCAAGTCAAAATACACACTCTAAAAAATGCTGGGTTAAACACAACCCAATTGCTGGGTAAAATATGGTAAAAACCCAGCAATTGGGTTGTTTTGACCCAGCAGTTGGATTACAACCCAGAATGTTGGGTTAAACATTTAACCCAACCGATGGGTCAAAACAACCCAATTCCTGGGTTTGTCCATATTTTTATCCAGCACTGGGTTGTATTTAACCCAGCATTTTTTAGAGTGCAGTGTTAAAATATTTATTTACTTGAACCATCTGAATTAACTGCTTGCTTGAATGAATCATACTTTCCAATACATAGAGAGCAAAGTCCAAACTGATGCTCTGAATGAATCAGATTTTCCAATGCTACATGAAAGAAAAGGTCATCTGAATGACTTTCCGGTAAAATATGCGAGGGAGAGGCTGGGGGTTGGAGAGCGAAAACTTACCTTGGAATCAGATGAACCTATGCTACTGACAAACAGCAGTGTTGCTATTTAGTTACTGTCAAAATTGAATAAAAGTATATATAGTGGCGTGATCATTTACTGGGTTGTACAAATTTAAATAAAGATTTTTATTAGTAACACATATTGTCTTCTAATTTGACAATTTAATTGAAGTTTAAAATTGTTGACTATTAGGTCACACTGCAAGAACTTTTAGTTTCCTGTCTCTTTAAATGCACTAGAGTTCACTGGCTTTGAAACACAGATGGCTTTAATATATTCACGGCCCTGATGTGTAACCTTTAGTATGTAAACACTTTTACACCTTCATGAAATGATCCTGTGAATGAGTCATGGGTGTAATCGAGCATGCTGCCTTCAGTACAACATCTGGATTTCACCATAGGTGTGCAGTCTCAGCGGAGATGACACCAGCTAATATAAGAACTGTCACGAAAAGGACAAATGGTGACATTTAAAAACTTTCTGTGGGTGGTAAATTTGCATGCATCTTAAAGGCATAACACATTTTTTAAGGTCTAATTTGTCATTTTCACAGTTTGCTCAGGTATTGGGGGGTCTTTGCTTAACTCCTTCCTTGTGTGACAGAGAATCATAAAAATACAGTCCTTGGCTATGGAGAAAAAGTACTGGATATTCAAGTAAGTCAGAGTACTTGTAAATATGCAGCTCTTTTGCAAGCATATGTTCGGCAATGCCATATAAAGACAGCCCAGGAAACCAGAATAAATTTAAAATCTGAGGATTGTTAAGTGTTGCAACTTGAGATGCAAANATTTTGCAAGCATATGTTCGGCAATGCCGTATAAAGACAGCCCAGGAAACCAGAATTAATTGAAAATCTGAGGATTGTTAAGTGTTGCAACTTGAGATGCAAATTAACCCGTCAAAAAAAATACAAAAATAAAATTTCTGAATCAAAGCGTATTGCACTTTTACGATAATATGGCTCGTATTGTTAGAGGCTTAAATTACCATTCATTTTCTCCTCAACACACACAGATATCCTTTCGCTTGACATTTTCTAATGGGTATGGATGACATAAGAGCGAATGTGAATGTAAATAGATTTATTTTTCAGCATCTGGAATTCCAGTATTCACATTTAAAGGGACAGTTCACCCAGAAAAGATCATTTATTCACCATTTAGTCTTCTTGTATTGTTCCAAACCTGTACGACTTTCTTCTGCAGGACCCACAGAAGATATTTTGTAAAATGTTGATAACCAAACATTTTTGTTTATCACTGACCTCCTTGACTGTATGGACTGAAACATTTCTCAAAAAGGAGTTTGAAGAACATGAGGTTGAGTAAATGGTGGCATTGTGTTAGTCTGTAGTATGTCTCCTCTCTAGCCATTGTACTATGGTCATGAAAGATACCTCAAAAAGTACTGTTGTTGAGGAGAGGCGTGGTATTACTTTTCAGACTTGGTGAACAATAGATCAAACACGCAAAAAAAATCTCATAGACTCGTATTGTCGGAGAAGAAGAATATCTTCTTCTTCATAATAGGGATGGGACTTGTGTCGATAAGGAACCACCTAGCAACTGCATAAACACTCAGAATACCTTAGCAACCACATAGCAATACGCTAGAAACCACCTCAGCAATGCAGTAGTGAGTATTTTAAGCACCACTCACATTTTCTTCAGAAAAGCTGCATTAAAATCTAGTCCCGCATCTGTAGAAGCAAGTACTCCAGTGAAGATTCCAATTTTCCTAATTCTGGTAATTAAGCAGTATGACCAAATATTATATGGAGGAAGGCAGAGCTAGACAAAGACAGCTTATGTACTACATTCTGTATTTCATTACATTCAGCACAGTTCCCTCCAAGTGTCACTGTGGTAAAGCAGTACTATAAGTGTGTTCTAGACACTCGGTGAGGAATCCTTGTTCATCTATATAGATATTACCATACCGTGCTCGTCACATGGCACACATTTGAGCCGTCACACTCGAGGTCTCCAGATGTCAATACTGAATTTTGCTTCCACAGAAGCGCTTATTCCTCGACAGGTTTGAGATGTGGATAATTGGAGGCCGCTAAAGGGGCTGGGAAGCAGTAAGGATGTTATTTTAGTCTTTGCCTGCTTCAGATTATGACTTGCTACATTAACCATAAGTGCAGGTAGAACTGAGGACACACTACATTAGGTAGCAAAAAAGTTAACACCTCGTCTCTTCTCCTTCAGTGGCACGGAAAGACTCTGTCAGCATCTGTCATACATGGGTGGAGGAGACAGAGAGGTACTGGATATGAGCTTAAGTGAAGATTTTAGAAGTTAAACAAGGTAAGAAAAGGAAAAATAGGGAGTAAAATATGTTAATATTAAGAGGTACATCATGTTGGCCATTGGACGCTAAAGCTGCACGGTCTCTGCACTATCATCATTATAATGGCCCAGGAAGTTCCTCAAAGCCTCAGTAATAGCCAAAATATCCATTGAAGCAGAACAAAACCTGATGCAGTTTAAACGTATATTTAAACACACAAAATAATAGGTCTCTAGGGACTTTAGTTTCTGGCACGTTATGCTTCAGTGCTCCAGCACATTGACCTTCCGACTGCATCTGTAAAGAGCAGTGTGTAAATGTCTTCTGCAAAGCAAAAATAATTTAGTTTGGAGTCTGCTCAGCTATATAATCAAGTTCTCCTGAATAAATTACTTAAACTAAACTAAACTGGCGTGAGGCTGGATTGAAGGATCTGAATCCTCTCTACAATAACCAGCTAATCTTAGCATGCAACACATTACAAGGCACTAAGAACACAGAGACACGTTAAGAAAGATATCTGTTCTGGGGTCATCTTTGGTTGTCGAAGCGTGTCTGAAAGACGACCAATTCAAGCATAACACTGCCTGCATTGTAATTAATTATCATTGTGAACACGGCACACATACTCAAATCGTATGAGAAAGCTTTTAAGAGATTGTTATTATGAAGATGTCACCAAGAGGCACAACGTCCCTAGAAAGGTGCAGTCAGCTGTGAGATTTTAGTTAAAGTCGGCATGAAACAAATTGCGTTCGTCTTTTCTTTAGTATTGTGAGGCGTATCTGAGTAAAGCGGCTTTTAAAACAAGAAAAAAAAAGGACGGGAGATGATTTTGTACATTTGAAATTGTTTGCCAATTTTTAATCTCATGTGAGCGTTGATTAACGTTTACAAGGACACAAGAATATTTAAAAATTGGGCATAGATACATAATTCAGAAAAAAATTGCAATATTCCATAAAAATATTGTAGTAAAAAACACTGCAATATTCCAAAAAAAGTAACTGTTCATTCTGATTTAATGTTGACTTTAAAGTGATAGTTCACTGAAAAATTGTCATTAACTCATCACGTATGCATTCCTCCTTATGCGAAACATGTTTTTATGTCCATACGTTGAAAGATGTTTTGGACCCCACTGACTTTGATTACATGTACAAAAACTTTATTTGAAATATCTTCTGAGATTTGCAGAACAAAGTCAGTCACACAGATTTGAGATGACCTCAGGGTGAGTAAATGACATTTTTTTGTTTTATTTTTTGGCGAACTATTCCTTTACGTTCTCCTCTTACACACAATCAAACTCAATGTAGATTAAATCACACACATTTGACACTAAATAACAGTCACACAGCCAATATTTACTGTATATACACTTAACATTTATAGAGGTAAAATACAAACACAAACAAATACAAAAACTGTAATACAGGCCACTTAAGTAAAAAACAAACATCTGATAAATACTTTAATATGACCAGTACAAATATCCCAATTGAAGATGAGTCAGTATTGGTCCCCACTGCAGATGTAGACAGTATAATATTGCTTAAAAATCTGTTTAACAGAACATTTGTTAAATGCGCTGGTCCCTTTCAACAGTTGAAATGCAAAAGGGGAAAGCAATTATTCTTGTATATATTTAATAAGAAACCAACCGACTCGTTCACGAACTACCCATGATCCCCCCCTCCCTACTTCCTATATAAAACAAGACCTCCACTGCAAAGACAGAAACACATTTATCTGGTCACCAAGAAAAACTTTGGGACAATTAAAACAGGACTACTGGCAAAAAACAAAGCAGTTGTCTGCCTCTTCAGTAACAACACAGCAGAAATGAAATGTTCCCCAGACACAGGAAACATAATCATCATGTTCTGAATGGGTTGTTTTGAATATTGATGTGAGAGTTGGCGTTAAGGGACGGGGGTGTGTGGGAGGGCTGACAAAAGATTAAATAAGAAATCAAAATGAATGGGAAGAGCAAACGGGAACAATTGAAATGAAAGGGTGACAAGAAAAAATGATAATGCAGGAGGCAGGGAACACGCATGTAAACAGTACATTAAGCAGAAACACAGAGGTACTGTATGGACGCATGGGCGCTTTTGTAGGTCAGATAAGAGATGGGAATGTAATGTGATGTGTCCAGACCTTGTCGATTTATTTCCAGGGCATCGCTGTTTAAAAACGTGAACAAGTTACAATTGGCTTTTTTCAGGCTTGAACTGTGTTCCAATGCATCTGTGCGCTTGTTACTATACCATGTGCATTCTAGGAGCATCAAAAGGGCTTTTTAGGTCTTATATGACCCTTAAAAGTCACAGGTTTCCTACAACTGGGTCTAACAATGGTCTATGAACCATGTGTATCTTTATATTGATCATCTATGTGCCATCATGGACTATAACCAGCAATGTATTGGTGGAGACACAAGCAGATTTTAGTTTAAAGCACTGTATTGGCCCTGGCACACACTTTTTAAGCCGTTAAAAAAACAGACTACTGAAAAATCGTTGTGTTTATCTGTCTGCTGAGGACTGTGAAGAGTGTGTCCTCTTCTGGATTCAGCTGAGAGATGAAATGAAGGGGAAGGTGAAATGCTCGGGTGCGATCTTTGAGTCTTTCGTACATTCCCAGGTCTGAAGCGAACAGTTTAGGGGATCTGGAGCTGCAGTTCTTCTTCCTCATCTTCATCTGGGTCGCTAGGGGGGGCGTCTGCGTCCTCAGCCACAAAACGTGATGAAGCTGATGTCCTCATCTTGCCAAAGAGGCCGGGATTCTGCTGACGCCTTAGCCTTACCCCAAAAAATAAACACATAAATAAACAAATAAATAATAAGGAAATAAAGAAAGAAAGAAAAAAGGGAAAAGGAAAGAGAGAAAGAATGAGAAACCAGGTGTATGAATCACACACACATCCTGTGATTTCATTTTTGGTTGAATTATCCCTTTAAGCCACACTTAATGTAAAATCAATGCATTAGATTGAACTTACAATTTTCACTTTCATGTGTACGTACATAGAATTCTCAAAAAGTTTCATTTGTAAATTATAAACGATAAATATACCCTTCAAAATGACAGCAGAAAGGCTGAGAAAACGTCTAGCATCATTTTATCACTGTTGATTTCATATTAGATTATTTATTATACTACAGTTTATACATTTTAAATGCAGCTTAAGCCACTTTAAGTAATTCTAAGCAATGAGGGATTTTGGCTGATTCTTAGTTACATCTATTAGAACAGAAACAAGAAATTAGAAAAAACAAACATGAGTTCTGGGAATCAAAGTAACTGTACATCCTCCATTATTGCTGGCAAGACGACCACTGACAAACAATATTAATGCATGCTAATGGATAAATAAAATGCATCAGTTCAGCTTGCTGAGGTCAATGCTGCATCAGAAGATAAACACTGGCAACATTTTCAAATGTAATGTTCAAACAGAGTTGCTCTCTTTATCTGTGCAAATGCAAAATAGCATATGCTCAGAATGAGTAACCAGTGGGAAGTTGAAAAGAATAAATCTTTGTTTTCACAATGATTTATAAGATATCTGAATATTTAAGAGTATTGAAACTGCAAACACAAACAGCTGGTCATCGCTACGCACAGTTCTTAATGACAACACCCTTTCCGTTCCTTCGATTTTTTTCATGCCCATCCTTTTTCTTTCATTCTCTCTCATCCTGCTTTGTGTCTCTATTCTTTTCAGGTGCTGCAGTTGTACGTTTGTGATGTAATTGTAAGGAAATAATGGCCTTGTGGCATGTCAGTAAAACATTTCCTGGCTATTGAAGTGCTGGCAGCGTAAATAGGCAAGGTAAAACAATCAAAACAACAAAAACTACAGAAAAAAGAAAAAGAGGTTGATGCTAGAAAAGAAGGGAGAGAAAAACCCCTCCTCTTGTCTTTGAACAGCTGATGACTCACTATATTATTAGTGTTTACATAACTCAACAGATGAAAAGCTTCTTGCCTCTCGTGTGCAAATAAGTGCATATAAGGGCCCAGGATACTCCGCAGAAGAGGGACCTACTGTCAGGAAACACTAAACACTGCTAAATTACACATTACACTGTTTTGACCACAGTGCCTCACTCACAGAGGCTAAAAGCTTTTCGAGTCCAAAGCTTAACAAGGCTGCAATTTACACTAGAGATCATAAATACAGAGATGCACACAAACAGTGAAACAAAAAAGATTTTTGTTGAGCCCACTCACTGACTCATGTCTTCAAGCCTTATCTGACAGTCCATGAATATTTTAGCATTTGGCTGGGAGACAAACAACATGGAGATAATTATTTAAAATGTAAAATTTAAATATACATATTTTTCTGGCCATTGCCAGATATGAAAATTGCATGTGACTAATCACACACACACACACACACACACACACACACACACATCCATATCCATATCCATATCCATATCCATATATACACACACACACACACAAGCTGTCACTGCTGGACTATTCATGTCAACTACTCATTTAATTCCTGAGCTTACAATTCATCAATTTTATCATAGGGCAAAGAATAAATTTAGACCCTCTGGCATGATAATATCTATCCTGTTTTGATGTAAAATACTACCCCGTGATTAGAGTATGGAATTTACTTCTGCACTACAAAACCAAAGAAAACCCAATGTGACCAATAGTAAAGCGGCCATGTAATTGTTCTACCCCTACGTTACTGGCACAGAGACATGTACAATAAAGAACATGTCAGTCAGACACAGCAACCGTGAAATCACGACACCAATGTCACATGCATGATAATCCCATTCTACACCAAAGACATTTTCATTATCCTTTGTTTGATATATTTATTAATATATCTCCCTCTTCTCCTCCCCCACACGCTAGAACAAAATAATGCAGAAATGCTGTGCCGTTCCCTCTCTCTAGTTCCCTCCGCCGCACAGAGCTGATGAGTTGCCTGTCAGTCAGTGGAGGTGTGCTTTAAGTGCTTGCCTTTTAATGTCTGGAAACTCAGATAAGAACACAACTGGTGAGCTACATTAAAGCTGCACAGAAACATACCATCAGCTCTCCAGATCAGATCTATCTCACGCAAAGCCCCATCACCATGCCTCCGTCTAGCTCATTCCTCCACAGAGAACCGTATCTGGCACATTCCTCAGAGCTTTCAAGCTATCGGGTCTACAAAGTGCTTTACAGAGAATTAACAGTCACACACACAAGCTTTCATCTGTATCCCACACCTGACCTCTGTGATGTTAACAAACCCTGCTTAACCCTGCTACATGTACACGCTGTACATGTAAAAAAAAATATTCATTTTAGTTTAGAAATAAAGCTTATTTTACTTTAAATTCTCACAAGTCAACAAAAAATGAAATTTGACCCCATTTCTTTTTACTTGACACATGCCCTTGATTCCACTAAAAAAAAATCCAAGAAAATACTTCACATTATTGATGTAAAATGGTTCATAAAGGCCATTTCATGTTGAATTTAATATGCTCCTCTGAGCTAATTAAAACCAAGTGGGCATATATTATTGTAACTTTTTATTGTATCAAAGTGGACATGCACATTTCAGAAATTTGACAATATTTTTTTTTTTTTTTTTTTTTTTTTTTTTATAAAATGGTCATGCACCATTCCCAAATTTTTCAATATTTTTTTTTGTTTTTTTTTTTTTTTTTTTTTTTTTTTTTTAGAAAAGATCAACTTCACACTGCAATGTTAAAGTGACAGCTCACCCAAAACTGCAAATTCTGTCATCATTTACTTACCCTAATGTCATTACAAACCTGTATGACTTTCTTCTGTGACATAACATGAAAATAAGATATTTTAAGAAATGTCTCACTGTTTTTTCTTATACAGTGGTCAGATCAGTGGTCACCAAATCTGTTTGGCTAATAACATATCTTTTGTGTTCCACAGAAGGAAGTATTTTGACATTAGAATGACATTAGGGTGAGTAAATGATGACAGAATTTTCATTTCTGGGTGAACTATCACTTTAATTATTACAATAATGCACGGGGTCGCTACAGAAGGCCTTCATTCACCCCCCG
>SCHK01053512.1:0-11866 GCA_004124795.1 Poropuntius huangchuchieni
ATATTTCCAACACGATAGAGCATTAACTTTTAGCGATAGTCTGAACCACCTCAATACACACCTGAAGCAACGTAATAAAAACACAGCAATACGTACCTATATATACATAATAAAAACGTGCCAGGGTTCACGTATTTAACAGATTGTGTTAGTGTTCTGCATCTGCACAACCTAACATTCTTAACCAGGAACAATCAGAGCTGCGCTGTGTGTTTTTGTGAAGGTGTTTGTTCACTTTTAACGCATAGTTCCTGTAGTGAATCTGGTGGTAAAATGATGCAAAAAAATGTAGAAACCGTGCAAATAAACGAGACCACCGGCGGCCGCCGTTCGTTCGCAGTGAATTCCCTGAGAGTGTTTGTGTGTGTGACCTCTGCTTTAGCGGTTTGTCCTCTAAACTGACAGTGTTCTCCTACAAACCCCTGGCGTTAGCTCCAGGCCTTCGGTCCCAGATGGGCCGGCCCACATCCCCCTTCCCAGCAACCCCACGCACCGCGCCTGTCACCGCTCACGCCAGGGTCAGGCAGACGCTGATCACGGATAACAGGGAAGTCACTGAAACTGGGCACTCAATGCACATTTACACAGGTGTCGAAAAAATCACTGCAATCAGACGGGATGTTGTCTCTCCGTGTCCGTACTGTTCATATTTGCAGGATTTTGTTCATAAATCAAACAGTAAAACACAACAACACCTGCAGAGTGAATGTTTGCCGCAGAAGCTGATTTCATGTGTTATTCACACCTTTTAACCGCTCAACACTGATTAACTCACGCTGATTACATTTCACTGAACTACTGAGGCACGAAAGCCATTAGACGTCCTTGTTAGCAGGGCTGGACAAAATTGAGTTTAAGAACCGGCTCTATTCAATTCATGAGCTGGAATTAAATTGGCCACACGGGATGACAGAAAGAGGAAATTACTGAATAACAATTTAAAGTCATTCAATGCACTAGAAGAATTATATTAGTGCTACACAACAACAAATAGGCAAGAACAGAGAAGTTTAAAACTGTTTATAGTGGAGCTGTTGACCCAAAAATGAAATTTCAATCATCATTTACTCACCCACATGCTCTTGCCAACCCTTATGACTTTATTTCTTCTGTAACATGTATCATCTGTAACATTTTGTATTCAGAATAATACTTTTACTACAATACAGTTACTCAATACTTTTTTCCCCCCTTTTTTTTCTTTAAATGTATGAATAAATGCTGTTCTTTTAAACCGTTTATTCATTAACAGATTGCTGAAGGATTTCTAAAGGATCATTTGACACTGAAAAATAGAGCAATGATGCTGATGGCTGAAATGATGCTGAATTGTAATTATATTTTAAAAAATTATATATTTTTTCAGTATTTTTGATCAAATAAATGCAGCCTTGGTGAGCAGAAAAAAACAAAAAAAACATTAAAAGTCTTACTGATCCCAGATTTTTGAATGACATTGTACAGTATATGTTGGTCAATGGTAATTAGAACTGTAATACAAGATGCACAAGTTGGACACAAAAACGGACACAGTGTGTTTCATGACTGATTGCATAAGTTATCCATCACTTTTATTCCCTCTGTGCATTGACACGGGGTCAGCAAGAAAGAAAAAGTGCGCAGTCAGAATTGTGTGAGCTGGAGATTTATGGAGCAAGGCCATCAGCTGTGACTTAGCAGTGGTGGAAATTAGTCACAAATAGCATATTAGAGCCACTAATCAGACACAGTCCAGCGGCCCGCTGCCTCAACGCCTCTATAACGGCCAGAGTAGATGAGGGGCCCCGGGCATCAGACTGACCGATCGCCTGACCTCCACAGAACCAGCGCTGACCCCACACCGGGCCCTATGAGACGCCTCGGTGGAGAATGGAGAAAGGTAGTATTTAGTATAACTTAAAAAAAGTTTTTGTTATCCCAAATTAATGTGCAGAAACAACTAAGAGTTAAAGTATAACACTGTGACTCATACAAGACAGAACAAACCTAATAATTATCATTTTTGTCAAATATCAAATGACTCGTATGTTACACAGCAAGCATAAAGAGTTATTTTTTATTTTTCTATTTTGGTTATATTTTATAGTCAGATGGTTGGTCTAGGTTTTGGTCCGTAAGAGCAAAGGTTCTAGGTAACATTGGTCAAACAATACAGCACATGCATAATGGAAACACTCACGTACTATGCATTGCATCACTCTCTTAAATACAGCTGTATATTGTCAGGTTGAATATGTTTATCTGTTACTTCATATGTCTGCTATGAGTTGCGAGTTAATTGCCGTTGAGGAGTGCATAAATGCAGCGGTATAAATCTGCCCTGTCCTCAGAGTGCTGCCTCTCTTCTGATTAGGACGACGGCAGTGAATTTAAAATTTCAATCAGACGCTTGTTAATTATTGATGGGCTCCTCTCACCCTCGAGAGTGAAGCCGGGGTCTCGCTTTCCTCTGCGGCTGTGCTGGAGAACCGGCAGCGAGTTCAGCCGGGTCAAGAGGTCAGTTCCTCTGATGAGATGTGTCTACTTCAATGAGCTCCTCTGTGCTTAAAACCCCCACAAATCCGACATCGTTTTTCAGGTTTAGACCTCGTATAGAAAGAGATCTGAAAGTTGTATTCCAAATTATGCACGCTCTGTACTTCCAGGCTGTTTTAAAGGCAGTTTAACTGAGAACAGAGTTTTACAGGATCTCCAGTGATGAGAAGAATCTTCAGCTTTGTGAGGCATTAGCGAGAGTGACAGCCCTGATAAACGTGCGGAAGGTACCTTCAGGCCAGTGCGCTAACATCCACCGTGTTCAATATTCCTGGCAATAAAGCAGGATTAGAGATCTTTTATTGTTGAACTCAAGAGTTGAATTGCTTTTTCAATCAGAGTTTATAGACCTGGCAAGATCATTACATTTGTTCAAACAAACCTGACAGAGAAAGCGCTGTCCACGACACACAAAACAACATTAACTATGTGTTTATTATGTGGCTGCACTGTCCCGAAAAATCCATACAAGAACAAACAGCCCAGTGATATCATTTCCTCCAGGATATGTTGCAAGATCACACTATTCAGTAAAGTGAAGCACTGTTCAGTTTATTCAAACAATAAGATACGTGTAAAAGAAATAGTGCTATATTAGCAACTATTGCAACCATGTCAGGCACAAAATGGGTTGAAACAGTTTTACCTTAGTAAATCATGTTGAGTGATTTATTTAAATACACTCCTCTTATAAATTTTGCATCCGAAATGGAAACTCCCACAGATGCATATGCAATAAGGTCGCAAAAATAACTGTCCACACCTTTTGTTTNACCTCTTATAAATTTTGCATCTGAAATGGAAACTCCCACAGATGCATGTGCAATAAGGTCGCAAAAATAACTGTCCACACCTTTTGTTTGCTCATTTTTCACTGGAAGTCCAGACAGTAGTTTTTTTTTTAACACTAAAGAGCTGTCAGTAAATATAGCTCAGATTTCATAAATTATTATAAGTTATAACTTAAAATGCAGTATATGTTTTAAAGATAAATATGTAAGTAATATAACTGTCTCCCAGCAGTCTCATCATATCTCAGCTACAAACATCCACCATCTTGTTTCTTCCTGTTTTCCCTGTATGCCTTTTGAAAAAAAAAAAAAACATAGACACAGTTGAGTTAAAGGTGAAAAACGATGGAAATCGAAAGGGTGAAAAAAGAGCGGCGGAGGAGAGGTAGTCCATCTCGCCCAGGTCCAGGTGTCAAAGCTGATCATACTGTAAGAACATTTGGGGAGTCGCTCTACCTCTGCACTTAGCCCTTCTGCCAGACGGTTATTAAGACAGAATAAGCCGGTGACTTTTCAATTCCAACCATAATTTGTTTCTGTATTGCATTTTCCGACAGCAGGGAGTGATGGAATTTTTCCTCACCGTGGTACTGCAGAGGGGATCTCCTGCGATGTCCTATAATAGGTTATCACAAGCCATATCTTTTGCAAAATAGAAACTCGGACATATGTACATCTGCGGTAGCGTGTCACAGCCTTAAATATACTTCAGAAATGCATTCGCTGCACTGATTGGTATTCTCCGCTGCTCCTTCCTCTCTGCGCCGCATATCTCTCAGACTTTTTGAATTACGAGGTGAAGTCAGTTTGCCTAGCGTGAGACACTTCTGTACTGTTGTTTCATTGAATAGAAACAGGAATGAGTGTGTGTACGAGTAAGAGAGTGTGTGTGTGGGAGAGAACCATGTAAAGGTTAGATAATATAAAACCGGGGAATGAACATTCTTGTCATATGCACACACACTCACACAAATGCTTCTCAATACCTGTAGATAAATAAGAAGAAAACACAATCAAATCTACTGCCGCTACTATGACCGAGACAAACCTATTCGTTGGTTGCATCACAAGCTCCCTCATGGTTCCCACATGGAACTTGCACCCAAGTTTGTTTATATGGCTTTTTTTTTTTTTTTGCTATTTTAGAGAAGGGAGAGCTAGATGAAGAATGGGGCTCGATTCAGACCAGACTCGCCCATAGAAAAATCAAGACTCAACTAATCTAAACACTAAGCGCTAGGCCACAAGTCCAGCCCAGATGTTGGTTTGGGGAGAAATGCATTAAGAGAACCAAGTGGTCACAGTTTGACTGAGTTATGTGAGCAAAAATATCTTTCCCAATTGGTGGACGTTCAAAAAAAAAAAAAAAGAAGCTGTGTAAACAAAGTTGTGCATATTTTCACATTTTAAACCAGGCTTGTTTTTAAACTTGTTATTGGGTTGTTTACTTATTTGTTTGTTAGTTGTTTATTAGGTACAATGCATGTTAAGGAACATCAGTATAAAAATGCAAAATGTAAGCGTGCTGGATTATAGCAAAATTCTCAAATTTGCATCCACAGTCCCTAGGCAGGTAATAAAAGCATTAGTGAAAAAAAAATACAAATACTGTAGTCAAAGGGACGCATGCATTATTTAACATGAATACTGAGTTTTGATCAACATGAATATTGATATTTTTGATATGCATTAGGTAGATCATTAATGTAAAGTGTAAATATAATTGGTCCTAGAACAGAGCCTTGTGGGACACCTAATTTGTTTCTTCAAAATCAAGAATTATGAGACTAGTATTTAGGATGTATCTTCCTGTTTGACCGGTACTGTAATGCCGCAGCTGCCCTGATGACACACCAGTCTCTCTCAATGAGAGAATCAAGCAGCTCTTCACTCAAACTGGCCAGGTGATTTCTTTCAAACTGTTCACGCTTAAACAAAGCCGGTTCACAAAACTCCATTGCTCAGAGCACACGAGGCCTTCATCATGTGTAAAGCTTTGAGAATAAGCCATGTCAGAGGTGTCAGATATTGACCCGGCTGGCTGCGAGCACTTTGCCGTGTTACTCTCTATAAATCGTGCTTATGTGCAATATTTCATCAGGCCCGGGCTGACGTGCCTGTTGGGATTGACGTCTCTCCAGTTCATTTGTCTGCTCCATAATCCTTAACATATTTGCTCGGGCCCATCTCCTGCTTGATTGCGTATTGACAACAAATCAAAGCGGAATAATGTACGGGAGCGTGTTGGAGGGCCAAGGGCTCGACCAGATAGCCACAGATCTTGACTAGCAAGTCTACACATGTTTGCTGGAAGAACCAGCGAGGACGCTATTGATCGCCCCGGGAGACGAGTGATGGACAAAGACTGATTCTTCTGTAAGCAGGTCGTCACTTAACGGCATCAGAATTGCAAACGGAGGGTCCGCACACAACTTCGACTCCTCCGAGTACCTGGCGCGAGGTTAAGTAATAGACAACAAACGCAATAATCAGCTCAGACCTCGTCTTAGATGCCTTTGCTCCAAAGGTAATGTGTGTGGATCAGAGAAAGTTTGTTTTTTTCCCCTTCAGGGCTATTCAATAAATGAACGCAGGAGCGGGGGCCCGTCTCACCTCGACTGAGTGTCTTTGAAATGGGTTTTGTATTGATTTTTGTAACTACCCTGTTAGATGACGTTATGCCGTAACGTGTGATTTCTAGATGGGGCCAGCCCCGAGCAGGTTATTGAGGTGATAACTGTCATTTGGTGGGACAGAAAAGCAATCATAGCTTTTTCATTACTTACTGTTTTGTCCCCCTCGCTCGCTACCAGTGGGATCACTTGACATATTATGGCTTCTGTGATTTAACTGCGCTCTTAAATTAAGTGCTGGAATATCAAGCTGTAGCTTTGGAAAAATAAACTCTGTGTCAAGGGATCAGATGCCCTGTAGGTCAAAGCCATGAACTTGTAGTGGCGCACTCATCAATTTCGAACTTGTACGCTTGTGTTCTTTGAGGGGGTACAGAGGAGTTTGATTATGGTTATAAGGGTCATGGCTGCCGCTCGACTCGGCCCATAACATCAGCACAACACTGTCATTGTGCCTGGCCAAAGGTCGTGCTTTGTTTTTTCTTTCCTCTTTGTTGGAACCTTCACGGGAAGGTTGTCAGCCAGCGCTAACCATATTAGTTTAACTTAAATGCTGAGCATGTCACAATGATTTAGCATTAACACACCGCATGAACAGTACAGCGTCAATGTCAGGGCAACTTTGCCAGGGGGAAAAGGGAAGTCTCTGTTTCCATTTCAGCCTAACAAAATCATATTTTACATATTCTGCTCTGAATAAAAGCATGTCTGTTAACTAACAATACTTTGATTCTGTGATAGAACAGTTTTTGGTCTTGTATTTTGGGTTCCTGGGTGTAGTAAATGTCTAGTGTGCAGATTAATGGCGTGATTTGCAACGACAAAACAAAAGTTACTTGGTATTCAGAGAAAAGTCATACAGAGTGCATTTAATGTGTTAGTTCACTCATAAGTTAACATTCTGTCATAATTTACTTACCGTTATGTTGTTGTAAATTTGAATGACTTACATTCTTATGTGGAACACAGAAAGATAAAGTCAGAAGAGCTAAAGACTTTGTTCTGTTTCTATGTATATAAGAATATTTCTATAAGAGTCGTAAGTCTGAAAGTTTTTTTTATTTGTAAGAAATTCATACTTTTATTCATCAAAGATGCATTAAATTGATCAGAAGTGACAGTAGAGACATTTACAAACTTGCAAAAGGTTTCTAATTCAAATAAATGCTGTTGCACCCCAGCACAACTGTTTTCAACATTAATCAGAAATGATTCTTCAGCAGCAAATCAGCATATATTAGAATGAATTCTTTTTTGGGAACATTTTTTATTGCTTTTGCATAGAAAGGGTCATACATTTGCTTCCTCCAAACATACAGAACAAAATGACCCTCTGAACCTCTCAGAAAGTGACTCTAAAGACTGGAGTAATGATGCTGAAAATTTAGCTTTGATCGCATCAATACATTACAATTTCAGATATATTCATATTTGAAATTGTAATGATATTTCACAATATTACTGTTTTTGCTGTATATTTAATCAAATTATTTCTTTACATTTTGAACGGTACTTGACTCCTTTTTTTATGTTGGTTAAAAACTTCAAATTGCATGGAAAGAACTTTTTTTAATTGCATTGGAAACCTTTTAAAAACCATTTCTGTTTTACGTCAGAGCTGAGTTTCTCATATCGCGGCATGTTTCTTGCACTTCCCATCCTCTCCTGGAGGGTCACCTTCCCGATTCATACGCACGCCTGTCAGCGCCGAGCGGCCAACAGAGACGACCAGGCCGTTAGCGCTACCTTGAACAATATTGTTCTAGTGTTTCATCCTGTAGAATAAGAGAGATGGCGCCGTTAACCGGTAATGTCATTAACGAGTAGGCATAAGGTTAGTCCCCTCACATCAGCTGTTCAATGTGACCCCCATTATTCTCAATCAAGTCATCCATCGCGACGCCCCGCCGAGGGGCCTTCGCCCCCCGATCCCGCTGAACGCCTTCCAGGAATCAGCCTCATCCTCCGCAGCGGAGAGGGATGCGCGGCGCTCCCTCCAAAGGTGTTATGGACTGTTATCAGCAAGACCATTGCATGGATGGCTGCCCTAATTGAGAATAATGAGGGTCACATTGAACATATGGTCGCTGTTGTGTCCCCCTGCCCCGTCTCTCCTCAAAAAAAGAGCTTCAGTCAAAACTTGGCCAGACGGAAAAAAACGCAAAAAGTCTGAGCGACATCACAAAGGACTTTCGCCGTCAACTTAGCGGCGGTTTTTAATGAGCCGATGCCCACTGTTCTGGCGAAGGGCATTGCGGCAGTCGACCTCGGGCTCCTCGGAGAGTTGCGGAAACTGCGGGCTAAGCACCGCTGATAGCAGCTGCGCTCGGATCACACGCGAAATGACCAGTCGCTCTTCATTAAAAAGACTTTGGTCCGTGTCATTGAGAGCGGAAGACGAGTTTCCAGCCAAAGCGCCCGGCGTCAGATGTGCCCGCCGACCGGCATGAGTACACCGCAGCCATCAGATACGATCTGACCCGGTGTCAGAAGACATTTGCAGTGAGCTTCAGTGACGCAGGGCTAAATCGCCAGGTTACATGCATTATATATGTTGCGCGAGCAGAGTTTACAGTTCTCAGAGAGGGCTATGCGATCTGCTTGCGTTTCAGAATAAATCTCGGAAGCCTGTCTGAATGTGTCACGTCTCTTGTCATTTAATACGTGTTGCGAAAGGCTTTCTCATGCTCGCGTAATCTTCCACCGAGCCCTTGATTGTTGTTTCATCGCTGCTTTTTGATAAGAGCGCGGCGCTCGTAGGCAAATGTGCAGGTTTCAGTCACGATAATGATGGCAGGTTGATGGCGTTATTCTCCGAGGAAGATCTAGTTTCTCCAGCCAACTTGATTAAAGTTAAATTTGATTTCGGTCAGTTGATTAAGATTTCAATTAGCACACCTCTGCAGCTCTAAAATGTGATTTTATTAACTTCATCTGTTCACTTGGTTGTCAGATCGCATGGAAAGTTCATCCGAATGGATTCCCGTCTCACAGAATTTTCATGGAGTTTTAAGGATGAGCTGGAAAAGTATCAATTGATTTGTCTGCGTCTCGGTTGCATGTGTAACGTCTTTAGGAGGCTGGATTTATGACCCGCTGGCTACTGAACTGGTTAAGCTATTACAGTCCATACGATGTCAACTGACGGTCGGATTTCAGATCTGAACAGGTGCAGCCAAGGTATTTTAATACCATCAACAGAATCTGTGAATTAGTTCTTAGCAATGATGTTTCATAGTCCTGAATGTCATGATCTACACATCTGGAAATGCTGCGCTTGTCATGGATGATGAATAAGACATTCTTCAGTTACGTCACTTTTTTTTTTTTAAGAGGGCATCTGTCCTGACTCAATTCACCAAATGAAGACTTTTGACCAAAAGACCATATATATTTGCGTAAAATATATTCAGATTAATTAGAAGTTGACTAAAATATAAGGAGACACTTGTCCTCCTTGTTTTCAACATGCAATTTTGATTTATTATCTTATCATTTTAAACTGTCTGGATATTAATGAATACATTTAACAAATGTTTCAAAATGTTAACTTTTTTTTTTACTTGGTACTCTAGGCAAGATATAAAATACCAAGACCAAATACCAAGATGACTTTTAAAAAAAAAAACTACTTAGTGTAGATGGCCTGTATACTCTATAATGTGTATATAGATGTACTTATGTACAGATGTGCACAATATGTAAAATATAACTACATATTTTTTATATTAAAATATGTAGTTATGAATATAAGTATGCATTTGCATATGTATATTTTTATTATCTGTCTGTTTATTCAACCTAGGCTCATTGGGAATACGTTCCTCTACCTACATTTCTGCGAAACTCCAAAAATGTACTTATGCATACGAATTGCTGCAGTTTCCAGCTGAAATGAACACTAGAGGCAGTAAAACTTAAAAAAAAACTTTCCTTTTCACACAAAGTATGAATTGCAGGTCCACAGTTTCGATTAATAAAGCCTAATTTTTGCATAATTACTTGAGGAATATTATGTTGTGAATTCAAACCAATTTGAATATGCTGTGACATTTGAAAACTGATATATTTGAACGTAAGCGTCACGTATCAGCTTCAAATGCATGAGTTTTCTAACTCAATAGGTTTGCTCGTTAGCTCACGCGATACTGCGTTGCACTTAGATGATGAAGAGCTCCGGTTCAACAAAACAGCTCAAATCCAGAAGTTAAAAGGAAGTTAAAATAGCACAGCTGCATCAACAAATACGTTTTCATATCAATTTTGCATTTGTTAACACTATCGGGTAGGTTTAGTGTTGGGTTAGGTATAGAGGATATCTCCAACACGATACAGCATTAACATTTAGTGACACTCCAGCACATTGAACCACCGCAATACGTACCTGAAGCAAAGTAATACAAACACAGCAACACGTGCCTATATCAACGTAACAAATATGTGCCAGGGTCACGTATTGAACTCGCATTTTAGCGCTACTCACTGGACGTTTCACTTTGAAACTGCCATGAAACGTACAGTAAGATACGTAATAACGGTGCTGCAGAAATGTATTTAGAGGCACGTATTTGGAATGAGCCTGGGTTGTGTTTATTTGTATAATGCCCAGGTGGCATAAACACCATATGAACTATAAAAACAGGTGTGCTAGTTCTTCATTTTGGAAAAAAAGCTGTTTTGTGTCTGTATGTTCTAGTGCCTGAAATAAATAAATTCATTAAAAATTAATTACTGAAAGTTCTGTTAAAATATAAGGAGACACGTGTCCTCCTAGTAAATTCAACATTTACATTATTGGCTCGTGAAGCAAATGTTTGAGTATAAATAAATATAGTTAAGGAATATTTTAATCTTACTACTTAAAAAAACAAAATCACATTTTATTCAATTATTAATTGCTGTTTCTTTGTAATTATTTGTGAAATTTACTATAGTAATTTCTCAGGGATTTTTTTTTTTTTTTTAAATAATCCTACACCAAGTATTTTTCACTGTATATATTTTAAAATATTCACAAAGGTTAGTTTGATTATTTCAGCATTATTTCATGCAGAATAGACCATGCTGCAGTGTGATGGGGATTGCAATGCATTACAATAATTTGGAAAAGTCAAATTATTAACATTGGTAAAGTTGGGAGACAAGTATAATGCTCCTAATGACACGATGACTTGACAATGAAATTACCTGGAAACTCCAGCATCCAAACCGCGCTCAGCAGCTCAGACTGAAGCTTCTGTCTGTAATCACAAGTCGCTGACAATGAAATCTGAATATTGCTGTGCTGCGGAGGCCCCTGGGAAATAACTCTCCTCGCTCAACGTCCCTAATTGAATTCTCCATTACTAAACAGAGTTTGCTATAATGTGAATTCTCTGTAGCTCGGCCTGACAGCCGCTAATGTTTCCCACGTCACCCAGAGGAGAGTCCTGTTGACTCGCAGTCGCTCTGTTGCTGTCACCCAAACTTGCATGATAATGGACATTTTCTCAATGAATAAGCTATTGTTCGGAGGAAAATGTAAATGTGGGGTTTCTCTATGCAATTATTTCTAATAATGATGTTTAAAGTTTATAAAGTATTCTAAGTAAGTTAAGTTTAGACTTGGTGCCACCAATGAAAACATTTCCAAAACTATTTTATTTTTTTATTTTTTGCTAATTAAGTTAATATTACGAATTTGGGTATTTAGATTATTATTTTCCATTCATTTTATGCCACAGAAAATCATTGAGATATATATAAACATAAAATGTAAAGCTTCATTCATGCTATTATTATTTTGTTGTTTTGCTTGTTTGTTTGTTTTTTAAATAGAGGTAACAATTTACAGTACAGACTAGGGCTGGGCGATATATATCGAACAATATTTTGTAGGGCTGCAACAACTAATCGATAAAATCGATT